>JAPYYM010002350.1:0-12382 GCA_028534135.1 Potos flavus
CTCAGAATGAAGATTAAAGATAGAAATAATTCTCTCTAATTAGTATAACAACTAAATCAAAATAGCCTGTCTTATAGTTGCTCAGACATGCCCTTGTGAACCAATGTTCTATCCCAGAATCTAAATTCCTTTTCCTCTCCTGCTTCTGCCACATTGTATCTTAATTATGGCCCTGAAGTATCCTGAATTCTAGAAATGTGAACCCTGTGATTGCATTCCATGACCCAGAAGCCACAAGGGGAAAACTTTTGAGGAATGCAAAATCCCCATGTTCTAGATATGAGTTTCCCAATATAAATATAATGTGAACTACATGTGCTATTTTTAAAATAGCTGATAGTTACACTAAAAACAGTAAAATATAATTTTAAAATATATTTTATTTAACCCAACATACACAATATTATTATTTCAACTTGCAATTAATGCAAAAACATTAATGAGCTATTTTACACTCTTCAAAACCTGGTTTGTATTTTGTACTGACAGAATATCTCATTTTGGACTAACTGCATTTCAAAAGCTCATATGGGGCTACTGGCTACTCCTATATACTGGACAGAGAAGTTCTAAGTCATATATCTAGCTTCAGCTGCAAGGAAAGGAAGCAAAGGAAGGAAAGGTTGAACCATCTCTGTGGTGTTTGCTAGCACTTCTCTAATTCTTTCTCTTCTTACCACATAGGAAAGAATACCTTGAGAGAGCATTGGACAGGGCATTGTCAAGTCTTTACTTAAATGGCATTTTCTCAGTCCCACCTGATCACTCTGTGTAGAATTGCAACTTCTCCCTGCCCTACATTCCTGATTCCCCTTCACACTGTGTTCTTTATACCATAGCATTATAACCTTCTAATATACTATCGTATTTATTTATCATGTTCATCGTCTGTCTTTCTCCCATATAGAATGTCAAAGAAAAAGAAGGCAGAAACATATGTCTGTTTACGTCACTAAGATAACCTAAGTAACTGGAACAGTCCCTCACATATAGTAGGTCCTTTAAGAATAGCTGATGAGTGTTAGAGGAATGAGTAGAACTCTAATGCTTAGGATGTTACAAATGAGAACACTGGAGCCTAGAGAAATAAACTACTTGTCAAGGTCCAAGAGACTGGACCAGAGCCAGTCCTAAGACCCAAGTTTTTGAACCACTTGTCTAAAGCTTTTTATACCATTCCATGTGTAAAAAGAAAGAAAGGCAAAAAAAAAAATCAGTTATTAGATATGAAATACAAATTATGGTATTGATAGCACAAGAAACTTTGGTGGATTATGAGTTCCTAGATAACATAGACTGTCTTATTTAGTTTTGAACCTTCCTTCCCACTCCCATAATTACAAAGAATGTTTTATACTCTGTAGGTGCTAAATTAATAAAAGAATGGTCAGTGATATCTGGCTTGTGATATAATGTGTGGTTTTCTTTTACTGGGAAGACAGTGAAAAGAAGTTATTGTATTCAGATTATTAGCTTTTGATCATGGCTTGAAGAGTTTGGAATGAGGTTAACATCTTCCGCCACTATTAGCAACTAGCCTCTGGAACTAAAACACTAAAATCCAAGAAGGGAGAAGAATATTCTAGAGATAGATTTTTACAACTGCCTAGTTTCTAATTCTCCTCAAAGTTCTGTCGGGGCCATCAGTATTGCTAGTTTGAATCGATTTTGATATATATGTTTCTGAGAATTTGAATTAACTTGATATTTATGTTTCTGAGAATCTGACTTTTCAAACTGATATCAGTGTGGTGATGACAAAATGCAGCTGACTAAATGAGTAACAAAAACTGCCCATTGTATGTACCTGTAATAAAATTCATCTATTGCCATAATGTGATTATATTCATGAGATTTTTATGTAATAAAATGTAACCTCTCTTTCAATAATGTTCACAATATCCTTAATCCTTTGATACCCCTGGGAGAATGGAAAGAAACAAGTGTTACTTTCCCTCACTAGAAAAGGAAATGAAGATGGAGAAAGACATCTGTTGGTTATTCAGCAGGCTTGCAGCTTGCAGCCAGATCACAAATACAGATCTCTACATTTTAAGGACACCTAAGAAAGACTTTGGATAAGAGTCTAGTAACCTTTAATATCTGTTTAAACTAAAAGGTCATGTCTTGATCTAAAAGCAACACTAACCAGAGCTCTGAGAAATCCTATTTGCATAGGAAATCTACAATCAAAAGTTTACAGAAACATACTATTGGCATCGTAGTAGCTTACTCAGCTTGAACATATGCTATCTGATCCTTTTTTAGACTCATAAAAAAAAAAAAAAAAACAGTCCTGGAACTTTGGGTGCAGCTTAAAGTACAAACCTAGGACAACTAGGAGCAATGCCCCTACGATTTAATATAAATTTAGAGAATTTCAGTAACTTTGAAAAACAGGGTGGGCAACCCACAATCATTTTTTTTTTAATTTTAAGTTTTAAGTTTTATTTAAGGGATGAAAAGCTATTAAAATTAATTTTTCAGAATAATTTGGCTGGGTATGTCAAAATGTCTTCATTTGCCATGGCTAGTTTCCAGTATAAGGGAGACAGTCTTCAGAGGCTAATGTCCTGAGCTGGTAGTGTTTTATTATCAGGCAGACACAACAAATGCATTTTGAGTTTCCATTTATGGATTCTATCCTATATTAATCTGATTCTGAAACGAGCAGTTGGGGTTAAGGAAAGAAAAGACTATCCCGAGGATCAGAAGAATAGGTTTAAATCCACTCAATCACTTGCAGTACAACCTCAGGAAAATCATTAAACTTCTCTGAGGCTTGGATTTTTCATCCAAAAAAAGGGGGAGGAGAGAAAATTCTAGATGAAGAGAACCTTATGAACAGAGACCTGGGGATAAAGCGACAGAAGATCCTGGGTTTGACTAGGGCAGAGACAACATATAGGGAAAAAAGGGGGGGGTGGCATGGATAAAATTAGTTAAGTAGAGCCAGAATAAAGATGTGGGCTTAATTCAGTGGGCCATTGGCACTCAGAATAACATGAGAAGAGGGTGTGTAAAAGATTGGCCAAGGGTGGTAGCAGAATGTATCAGAGAGTAAAATGCTTGGAATTGGGATGCCTCCCCAGAAGTGAGGTGCTTTAATTTGTATGTGAGGTGAGGAGATCTGAAATAGCATTATGGTGGAGGCAATAGAGGGAAGAAAATCAGTAGGACTTGGTGAGTCTTCCTTATGTTTAAATATGAAAGGAAGAGAAGAATGAGTCAAAGATGACTGCAAGTTTTAAACCGGGGTGGTGGCAAAGATGATGATGTAATGCACAGAGAAAGAAGATGGGAGAGGAGAAAAGAAAGGGTTTCTAAGATATTGAATTAGAAAGTGGTGATGGCAAGTCATCCATGGGAAAATATTGATTGAGCTTTTGGAATGTGAACCTGGTGGTGTGGACATATCCAAATTAAGTGTGATGGTGATAGTTGAAGCCATTGGAACAGATGAGCTCCCCTGGTAAATGGAGAAAAGAGAAGCATAACAGGATTTAGGATGGAAAGTTGGAGAATTCAGTGTGAAAAAATATGTAAAATACTTAGCACAGTTGATGGCATATAGTAAAAGATGAATAAATGGCAGCTTTTACTATACTTCAGAACCTATAGATTTGAGAGATATGGCAAGCAAGGCACTCTCAAAGGAGAGAAACATGCATGGTGAACCATACTGATTGAAAGTAGTCTTCATTGTAAGGGAGCCAGGGCTCACTGCAAGTATACTCCAAGGCTCCCAAGGATCATCTTCCACAAAACTCCTTACCAACTATAAAAGAGAATTGAATATTAATAGCTTTGTTAGTGGGTTGAATTCTGGAGAAGTATATTACTTGATGATTCAGGCATTAGCTGGAAGTATAAAATATGACCTTCAGGGGGTGCCTGGGTGGCTCAGTCGTTAAGCGGCTGCCTTCGGCTCAGATCATGATTCCAGAGTCCTGGGATCAAGCCCTGCATCAGGCTCCCTGCTCAGCAGAGAGCCTGCTTCTCTCTCTCCCTCTGCCTGCTGCTCTGCTTACTTGTGCTCTCTATCTCTCTGTCAAATAAATAAATAAAATCTTTAAAAAATATACGACCTTCAGATCTATTCTTTTTTTTTTTTTTTAAAGCAAGAGTTTGTTAGAGTCTACCATTACTCTTCTCCTAATCAGCTAAGTGTGGATCAAACTATTCTTGTTTGGGTTGAATCCATGGGCATTTAGCATCAACTGAAACAGGGACTTCCACTTTTTAGTATCCCTCAAATTTCATGGCCACTTGACTTCAGCTCTGTACACCTGGACAGCTCTCTAATCAAGCAGCTCTAACCTGAGCCCTCTTGAATACCATAGCACCCATGGCACATACTCCTAGAAAATCATTGATTTGTTAACTCTGATCCATGCACAATGTCACTCATACTCAAAAAAAGGAGGTTCTAAAAAAGAGCAAGTCAATGAACAGATAGGGGAGTGGAAGGAAAATGAAAAGTGAGGGCTAAAGAGATATGGGCTGTTAATAAAATGCCACAAAGCATTTAACTCTTCATCAATCTTCATAAACTCTCCCCACTTTATAGCATAGAAGACAATTAGATGTGTAGGCTACTCAATCCTCATTTCTGAATTCAAGAAGAAATTAATGTTTCCAAAAAAAAGTTTTTCTACTTTTCCTATATCAATCCAGCATGAGCACAAATGTATCTCTGTTAAGGCTGGGGGGATAAAGGGAGGGAGAATATGATTACTGCCAGAACAAGCTCAACAGACAGGAACAGAAAAGAATTTTACTGGCAGAAATTAGAAATTGTTCTTTCTCACTCCACCAACACATAAGTAATAAACACAGAACTACCTTCTGCTGCCTTTATAAGCTGTGTTACAAAAATGATGCCTCAAGGGATACAAGTAGAATCTGCCATGTGATAGAACTGCACCACCCCACCTAGCACACCTGAAACTATTCTAAAAATATTTAATTTTTGCTCATAATATTTTATATAGACCCAATATTCTAAGTTAGTTCACAAATAAGGCTAAAACTTTTTGGCCATGGACCTTTGCAAACTCTCCAGAACAGATTGAAAAGTATATGATGCAATCTTTAGAATAAAAACTGTCACACACACACAAGTTAAGTGAATGTTTCATGCATGAGACATGTAATGTTTCAGAGGGTCCCAGACATGTGTAATGAGATGTTAAACTGAGACTCTGTCTGCCTTTGGCTGAAACCTCTAGGGTAATAAAAGCCAACCATTTCTATATTCCAAAGTGAAGTGCTAGATCCCCTAAGTGGGACTTGCTGTTTTATAACCATTAGTTGATCACCCATTTTCTGCCTAGAAAAATAAGTTTGAAGATGTTGAGACAGCTTTTGGGAGACTGAGAAAAGGATTTCTTCTAGAGTGAGTTGTAGAAGGGTGGTAGCATTTTCCTTTCCCATCACACCTACTTTGCACCAACATGGAACTCTGTATTGCACCTCAAACTCAGTGAGGGGGTGTCAAGAAGAACACCAGAGTTCTGTGTCTCCAGGTCAACTTTGAGAAATCTAAGGGTTTAGAGATTGCTTAAGGTAACCTGAAGCATCAGACTAGAACACTGCAGCTAATAGGTAACTGTATCCCCACTGACAACAGAGCCAAGGTGCTTGTTTGTTAACATAGGAAGGAGGCTGCTGACCTGGAACTGGTTAGAATAGTGCCCAGGAGGGTTTTCTGTGAGAGACAAGACAACTTTCAGCAGAAGGAAGTTCAGAAATATCAGTGGGTATAGAAGTTCTGGGAAGGTGCAGAGAGGGGTTGTCAGCAGCCAGGGGAATGGGCTACAGCTGACTACCTACTGGGGGGGGGGGGGGATCTCTGAAGAGGCAACAAAACACCAGAAGAGAGTGTTCTTGCATCTCTGCCCCAGCCCAAGGAAATTAAGACCACTATAGTGGTGCTCGTCAGACTTTTGCTGTTCCACATCTCTCCTGCTTCCCCACACTTCAATAGTAAAGGAACCAGAGCAAGCCTAGTGAGTGGGGCAGAAGAAAAGGAAACAATCCACACCCACCTTCATATCAAGTTTCCAGTTGAAGCAGATCCAAGTTAGGGGAAAGAAGTTGTAACTGAACGAAGTTCAGAATTTTTACTGTTACCGTGGCCTAGACATATTAATTACTAAACTAAGATGGTTTTAGAAATTCAAATAACCAGAGGAAACAAGATTTTATTATCTAATTGTGAGTATAAAAACTATGAGATCTGCCTAAGATTTCACTTGGGAGCAGAAGAAAATATAACTGCACAGAGTGTAGGCAGTGAAGGGAAAGTACAAAGTTGTTTTCTGATTTCACCCTAATTTTTTCTTTTTCTTTCTTCTTTTTTTTTAAAGATTTTATTTATTTATTTGACAGAGAGAGATCACAAGTAGGCAGAGAGGCAGGCAGAGAGAGAGAGGGAAGCAGGCTCCCCGCTGAGCAGAGAGCCCAATGCAGGGCTCGATCCCAGGACCCTAAGACCATGACCTGAGCTGAAGGCAGAGGCTTTAACCCACTGAGCCACCCAGGCGCCCCACCCTAATTTTTTCTATATGCCCTCAGCTCCTACTGAAAGGACAGGCCCTAGAGAAACATGTTTTGCCCCTTGTGACTCCATTTCACTTCCAAATTCCTGGCCATGGTTAATTACACCAGGGAAGGGTATCTGATCAAACCGGGCCAAGCAATAGCTCAGCCAGAAACCTGTGACATGCCTTTGAGCAAAAAGATAAGTCAGGACAAATAGTTTCCTTGCATGGGAATACAAGAAAAAGAAGAGTATGAATATACTTAATCATGCAAGTTGAAGCTAAAATAGCATTCATTCTTTCAACATAAATTTAATGAGGGCACTAAATACCCATGTTATAATAAAGAATAAGAAACATAAAGTCCCTGTTCTGAAGGACCTAACATTCTAGTGGGGAAACAGATAAAAAGCAGTTTAAAAAATTAGATAATTACAGATTATTTTGCCACAAAGAAAGTAAATAAGAAATTTGAATAAGGAATAACAAGGAGAAGGGATCTAGAGTAGGTCCCTAGATAAGGTGGTCTGAGAAGGCCTTGATGGGTGTGCTATATGAACCAAGACCTGAAAAATAATATAGATCCAGATTTGTGAAGAGTCAGGGAAAGTGTTCCAAACATAGAGAAAAGCAAATACAAAGACACTGAGGAAGAAAATTGCTCAGTACATTCCCAGAACAGACAAACAGCCGAAGGCAACTAGATCAGAGTGAGCAAGAGGGAAAGAAGAGCTCAGGGCAGAAGACAGGACTCAGACTATGCTGAGGTTGGGAGGCCATAGTGAGTCAATGTCACCTAATGAGACAGAGTTGAGACCAGTGTGGCATGATATGGGAAACAAAAGAAAAAGAAAAAAATTAAATTTTCTTACTGCCTACAACCAATTGACAAGTCTTTGAGGCAGGCTGAGTGACTCCTCTCAGAACTCAGCTGCCTGGATGTTAATACTTTGCTAAGGGCAAAAGGCAATCTTAGCTTAACATTATCCCGATCCCCCATGATCCTGTAATTCTACTTTAATATATAAAAATTCCTTTGAAAACTTCCTTTATCTCTACCCCCAAGATATATGTTGGCAATTATCCCCAAGCATATGACCCACCATTATACATCTGAAGGGTTCTCGTGACTAAGGTTTTATAAGACAATAATAAATGACCTTTTCCTAATATCTAGCCTCCTGCAGGTTGGAAACCTTGCTTCCGAAATTCCTTAGAGACTTATGCTATCTCTAACACCCTTCCAACTTGAAAGCTGGCCACTCCTCATGACCCCATGCAGCTCTTTCTGCCCACAGGTCCTGTTCCTGTGTTTTAATAAAACCACCTGTTTGTACTGAAGACGTCTCAAGAATTCTTTCTTTGCCATCAGCTCAAACCCCAACCATTTCCTACATCATGGACTATGTGAAATGTACTTCTAAAAAACAGCAGACACAACAGTAACTTTGAGCTACCTAGTAAAAATTATAGCTAATGGTTATTGAGTTCTTTCATGCCTGACGATGTATTACATTAGAAACCCACAAACTTCCTAAAAATAGCTAGATAGTATTTGAAACGTTCCAGGCCATAAAGATTTGATCACACTACTCAACTCTGCTGTTTTAGTGCAAAAGCAGCCATAGATAATATGTAAATGAATTCGCATAGCTGTGTATCAATAAAACTTTATTTATGGACACTGAAATTTGAATTTCATACAGTTTTCACATGTCAGGAAATATTCTTTTGATTTTAAAGCCATTTAAAAATGTAAAAATCATTCTTCACTTATGGGCTCTAAAAAAAGAAACTGTGAGCAGGATTGGCCTACAAGCCATAGTTTGCTGACCACTGTTCTACATGCTTTGCTTATGATTAACTCATATACTTTCAACAACCCTATGAGATAGATTAATATACTCATTTAATAGAAGAGGAGGGGCGCCTGGGTGGCTCAGTGGGTTAAAGCCTCTGCCTTCGGCTCAGGTCATGATCTCAGGGTCCTGGGATTGAGCCCCGCATCGGGCTCTCTACTCAGCGGGGAGCCTGCTTCCCCCTCTCTCTCTGCCTGCCTCTCTGCCTACTTGTGATCTCTCTCTCTCTCTGCATCAAATAAATAAAAATCTTTAAAAAAAAAATAATAGGAGAGGAAACTGAGGCAGATATTCTCAAAGAACTTATAAATCTGGTTTCAGATTATATGTCATTAATTTTATGAATAAATAATAAATTTAACATATTCAAAAGAAGCACTTCTGGAATGGTGGAGCAAAAATCCATTCCTTCATAAAATCAAAGAGAACACTAGCAAAAAAAATAGTCAAAATCACATTATTTAGAACTTTGGAAATTAATCGAAGACTTGCAACAATCTGAGAGGCATCAATTCAAGAAAAATGGTCAAATCTTGGTAAGAACAGTGAGTTTTGTGGTGTTCTAACTTGCCTTAATCCTATCTCCTTCTTCTCAGTTCCTCAATAGCCTTGAAAATTAACAACCTTGCAAATACGCTAGCTGTTAAAATCAGCAGCCTAACAGCCCCCGGCAGGAGACAGAATTGGTTTTAGGCACCCCCATATCAAAATTATCATTATTTGACTTGTTCCACAGCTCCCTGGGAATTTCAACTCACTTTCTTTTATTTGATCTGTCTGAACTTTTCCCCAGGAGCATTTGCCAAAAACAATTAGTGGTAATTGCTTAACGTCACAACTGTCTGAAGGGGAGATAACGGTTGGGGCAAAAAAAAACAAAAAACAAAAAAACCCAAAAAACCTAAAAAAAAAAAAGCTGGAGAATGAAATACCCATAAGGTACTGTGAGAAAGTTCCAATATATTCCTAGAAATCTAGACAGCTACATACATGTGCAACTCTGTGTGCATGGCCATGAAACATGGGAGAAGGCCTTAATCTCTTGACTCTGGCTCACATTGAGACTCTACATGAGCAGGGAGTGAAGGATAAGGCAGAATTGTAAATTGCCATAAAGTTGATGGTGTACACCAATATGTGTACAGAGCCTATCAGCAAAGGCTAGAAGACATATTGGTTCAAATCATTTAAGAAAATCACTGTGCAATCATTAGCTGACCACTAAGATATCCAAGGAGAGATTTCAGTGACTGGAACATGACAAAGAATGCAGAATTTACAGAATTAGTTCACAAGCAGCAACAATAGCAATAAGGGCAAAAACATCAAACCTTAAGAAAGGGGGGGCAATCTAATGTCCAGAGTTGCCACATTATATTATTTAAAACACCTAGTTATCAACAAAAAAGTAAGATACATGCAAAGAGACAAGAAAAAACAGTTAGTAGAAATTGTCTCTGAAGAAGCTCAAATATTGGGACTTTCTAAACAAAGACTGAGTACCAGCTATTATAAATATGTTCAAATATCTAAAGGAAATTTTGTCTAAAGAACTAAAGGAATATATGAGAACACTGTCTTACCAAATAAGAATATCAAGAGATAGAAATAATAATTTTTAAAAGCAAATGGAGATTATAGAGTTTAAAAGTACAATAACTAAAATGGATAATGTACCACTGTGGCTCAACAGCATATTTGACATGGCAGAAGAAATAAATCAATAAACTTGAAGGTAGGTCAATTAATATCATCCAGTTTACAGAACAGGAAGAAAACAGCATGAAATAAACGAACAGAGTATCAGAAACCTGTGGGATATCATCAAACATATCAACATATGCATAACTGGAGTCCCAGGAGGAGGAAGATAGACAAAAGGGCAGAAAGAATATTTGAAGAAATAATAGCTGAAAACTTCCCAAATATTGGTGAAAAACATTGATCAACTCATCTAAGAAACTCAAAAAAAACTCAAGTAGGAGAAACTCAAAGAATTCCGCACTAAAACACAGCATAATCAAACTGGTGGAAGCCAAAGACAAAGAATCTTGAAATCAATAAAACAAGCAACTCCTTATGTACATGAAGGCAATAAGATTAACAACTGATTTCTTATCAGAAACCATGGAGGACAGAAAACAGTGAGATGATGTATTCAAAGTGCTAAAAGAAAACCAGTCAAAAGAATTCCATATCCAGCTTTTCTTAAAAACAGAAATTAAGACATTCCCAGATAAACAAAAACTCAGAGAATATATCACTAACAGATCTGCCTTATAAGAAATACTAAAGGGAGAGCTTTGGGCTAAAATAAAAGAATACTACACAATAACTCAAATCTACATGGAAAAATAAAGAGAACCAGTAAGGTTAATTATTTATGTAAGTATGAAAAATGTATTTTTAAACTTTAACTCTTTTCTTCTCCTACCTGACTTGAAAGACAACTGCATAAAGCAATAATTATAAAACTGCATCAACAAGCTTATAATGAAAAAAGATAGAAGTTGTATGACAATAAGAGAAAAAAAGACAGAAGAGGGAACAGACCTATATAGGAGAAAATTTTATATATTAATGAAATTAAATTAGTTTTAATCTGAGCTAGATTATTATAAATTAAAATTTTATAATAATGCCCAGGGTAACCATTAAGAAAATTAAAAATACAGTAAAATAAATGAGAAAAGAATTTAAATTGTATACCTAAAAAATATTTAACACAAAAAAGGCAATAATGGAGGAATGGAGAAATAAAAAATATCTGAGGCATAGAAAATAAATAATAAAATGGCTGACATAAATCCTGCATTATTAGTAATACATTTCAATCAAAAGGCAGAGATTGGCAGATTGGATTTAAAAAAGATACAATCCAACTATATGCTGTCCAAAAGAGACACTTCAGATTCAAAGACAAAAATTTATTTAAAATATAAGGTGTATAGGACAAATAATACATTATATGTTAATAAAAAATAAATAAACTAAAAATAATAACAAAGTAGATTGAAAAAAAGTAAAAAATAAAATAAAATAAAATATAAGGTGTAAAATAATATACCATGCAAACTATAACCAAAAGAGAGCTGAAGTGGTTATAACAATATCAGACTATTTTGATTTTAAGATAAAAACGTATACTAGATACAGAGAAAAATATTTTTATTTTTTTATTTTAATTCCAGTATAGTTAACATACAGTGTTACATTGGCTTCAGGTGTACAACATGCAATTCAACAGTTTTGTATATTATTCAGTGCTCATCAGGGTAGGTATACTCTTAATCCTCTTTACCTATTTTTCCCATTTCCTCATCCACCTCCCCTCTGCTAACCATCTGTTTGTTCTCTATAGTTAAGAGTCTGTTTTAGGGTTTGTCTCTTTCTTTGCTTTGTTTGTTTTGTTTCAAAGAAAAATATTTTGTATGATAGAAGTCAATCCATTGGGAAGATATAATAATTATAAAAATAAGTGCATCTAACAATAGAGCCCCAAAGTACATGAAACAAAAATAGAATTGAAGGGGAAAATAGACAATTCAACAATAATGGTTGGAGACTTCAATATCCCACTTTCAATACTGGATAGAGCACCTAGGCTGAAGTTCAACAAGGAAATAAAGACTTGAACACCATAAGCCAACTAGACCTAACAGACATTTATATAATACTTCACCTAACAATAGTAGAATACACATTTATTGCAAGGGCACATAAAGCATTCTCCAGGATAGACCATATGTTTTGTCATAAAAAAGCCTCAATACATTTTTTAAAAATTATTAATACACAAACTATGCCCTATAGTTACAGCAAAATGAAATTAGAAATCAATAACAAAAAAATTAAATAAATTCATAAATGTACAGAAATTTTTTCAAATTTTTATTTAAATTCTAGTTAGTTAACATATAGTGCAATGTGGTTTCGGGAGTAGAATTTAGTGATTCATCACTTACGTGTAACACCCAG
>JAPYYM010002351.1:0-12382 GCA_028534135.1 Potos flavus
AATTCAAAAAAGCTGTTGCAAATATTAAAGAAGAAAATATAATAAGGAAAAGTGCTTTGAAAATGGATAAAATAATGTAATATTATTTATCAAATAACAATATCCTTAAGTAAAGTTACTTAAGGAGAATTTAATGAAAGCCTTCAGCAATATATTTCTGATTAAATCCTATGACCACAAAAATACAGGTATTCTCCCCTTTCCAAAGTTTGTGTTACATCCCTTCACTTTTATGAAATACGTATATTTGTGCCTATTTTCGCTAACCCAAAGAAATCGGAAGAGGATTTTTCCCTTTTACAAAAAAAAAAAAGTAAAAAGTGAAAATAGCATTCAACATTGGTTTTGCAGTGTGTCATTATAGAGGCAGTGGACACCCCAAGGAGTGAGACTGGTGTCCCCCCAGCTCCTTCCCCAGGAACTACACTCAGCATCTCCACACCAGCCAGGAGAGCTCTGAATTGTGATTGTGAGCATCTGTGCTGTATCTCCATTGATTTTGTGCATCCATTAGCAAGATGTGTCCCAAGGTATTAGAGAAGACTAAGAGAGGCTACTTTTGGGGTATAGGAATGCTTGATGTTTTTTCCATATAAATTAATGGTACCACTTCTTCTGACAAAAGTTTTCCTAGGAATGTTCTTCTTACAGATGGGGTAGAGGGGGAAACTGTAATGTCTTCCTGCTACAATTGGTTCCACAATTTTTATCTTCTTTAGACTTGTAATGGTTACAAAACAGGGCATTGGTTCTTCTAAATTATCTATCTTCAATTGCATCTCCCTACTCACAGCAATTCCTAGAAAATGGCTACCATTATTTTTGATGGTGGTTATCATCTATGAAGGTGGAAGGGCTTTCCAGGCAATCTAACTCCATCTTCCAATTTCTAATTTCTAAATAAATCTCTACTGAAAATGTTGAACAAGTACGTGTCTACTCAAGAAATAGCTTCTAGTTAGTGGCGATGGCAAAATGGGCTGCCCAGAGAATTCAGCCAGCAAAAACCCTATACTTCAATCACGTTCTGAGTCCTCCCTTCTTGCACTTTTCTTTAATACCAAGTTCAAGAAGCAGATTTTGTGAAAATTTTGACTACACAAGTCTTCATTAGATGCCTCTCCCATGAGATCCCATTGCTCCCAATACATAAATCTTTCTTAAAAGTTGACACGGATAATTGTAATGTTATATTTGTTATCTGAATTTCCTTCTGACCTGTGAGCTCATCAAGATCCCAGGAAAATTTTGTGTCTCTCTACCTTCGGTACTTAGTGTAGATCGGATATAATATGATGGTACATTACCCCTTGGCCAATGACCGAACTCATCATGGGAGTCATCAGCCACCATGATGTCCCCAACCACAGCAAAACTGAATAAACTGATGCTTTTGTTGACAGAGTGAGCACAGCTACTTCTCATAGATGTCCAAGCCCAGTACAACTGAAAATACAGGGTTTTGTTTAATAAAAAAAATAAAATTAAAAATTAAAAAAGTAAAATGTGCATTAATGTATAATAATTTTATAAAGTTCATAGAAACTTTGGTATTGGACTGAACTTGAACTTGTGCTGCATGTGACCTGCTATATCTTATGTCTACTATTTGTTATTGATGTCTGTTCCTGCTATTTTATGAATCAATATCTAGGGTTACTCATTATCGATATTTTCAGTAATACAAGCAGAGATACTATTTTGTTTGGCATAATCACCCTATTTTCTTAAAAGAAATTAAATATGGCATTTTTCAGAGATTTATCCTTTCCCCTTTTTTCCATAGCTCATGTGCTTTCGTGTTTGATTAGTTTGGTATATAGAATCCAGAGCGAAGGATGCCACTGTAAAAATTAAAAGATAAGTAGGTTAAATGTTGACCTATCTTGTGTTTGTGGCCTGAATGCACTTGTCTTTCAAAGGCTGTCATTCATTTTAAGACATTTTAAGAGAACTTTGGTCTTCACAACTGAAAAAAAGTTCCTCAGAAAGACAATAGCGTTCCATACAATTGCCATTCTTGCAGGGTTTTATCTTCAATGAAGCAAGTCTTGTTAAAAAAAAAAAAAAATTTGAATAGAAGTTGAAGATGCCAACTGAAAGTACAAACAATAAGTAAACAGAATAACCAGGACAATGCAGGTACTTCTGGAAGCCTAGAAATAGAAAGGAGGTTCAAACACACACACATCATAGACTGGGATTTCAGCCCTTTAGATAGAATCACACAGTACGTTACTAACAAGGGGGTAAAAGTCATCCAGGTAGGACATTTGAAGGAGCAAACATCTACAGCAGGACAAACGCCTGTTTGGACCCTCAAATGTAGGACTTAAGGAGCTACCTATCCAACTAAAAAGCAGAGCTCTGGGCACCCAGAAACTAGGATGGCACTTTAGCTAACCAATTGCTATGTAATTCTGAAGGCTGTTTGAGCTTCTTCAATTGTTGTTTAAGTGAGGCTAAAAAAGCCGCTGCAGGAGACAAAACCCATAAAGAACACAGCTTCCAACAACACAACAGAGTCCTGTCCTGCTTGGAAACAGTAAAAGACAGCAGGGCTTTGAGTATAACAGTGGAAAATGGTGTTATAACGTTGTGAAACCATCCCACTGTGAAGCTATGAGACTGGGTAAGAGCAGCGGCAGCTATGTTGATATACACTGAGTGGAGTGTGAAAAGAACTGCTGGATTATAGGTAAGACACCACGGGCAGGAGCTTTTGCAAAGCACAGGGACACAGACGGCAGACATGAGTGTGAACTCACACTCAGTGCTTGTACCTCCCTATGATGGATGGAAGAGACACTACGACCACTTAAAATGCCAGGCAGAATAAGTTTAATGTAAAGTGAATTTTCACATATCTCCCATGCACAGCTTGGAAGGAGAGTTCTGCACAAAAAATGTATACAAATGGAGAATCATTATCTGTCTCTCCCTCCTCCTCCAAATTAGAAGTGCAAATGCAGATGATTCTTAGCAGGTCAGTCTTGGCGAGATGAATTTGAAATTCTATCACATTAACCTAGGATTGTCTCCTCATTACTTCACAGAAGAGAGGCACCAATGGAACGAAATATCTAGAAGGTAGAGTCAGCAAGAGGACAACGAGCTGAAAGTCCTTCGTCGTGTGGAAGATTGTGTATAAGACTTCTCAGTAGCAGCCAGAGAACCAACGTCTTCCATAGCAATGTGGGTCGTAGCAGCCATATCCATAGCCTCCATAACCAGCGCCATAGCCACAACCATAGCCGCAGCCATAGCCACAGCCCAGGCGGCCAAGGCCGTAGCCCAGACCGCCATAGTAGTTGCCATAGTAATAGCTCATGGTGTCAAGAGTTGAGGATTTAGGCAAGAGCAGAGCGTCTGCTTACAGAATATGAACTTCTCTGTTTCCATGGGGGCCTTTTATATACCCTTCGTAGTGGGTGTGACAAACCACAAGTGATCATGCTGTGCATTTTGTCTACTAATTTGTATGGAAACCATGTCATTAACATTGTATTAATTTGGAGGAGAAGCCCTTACACCCATTAATTTCAGAATTCCTTTGCTGCTGCTTCCAAATTCTTTAAACTATATAATATACATTTAATAATGAAAAAATTTACTGCCATATTTACTCTCTATACCAAGCTTCATGAGTTTGCATAGCTTGAAAACCACACATAACAAAGAAGCTTGCCATGAAATAATAACATCATCCCTCTTTAGACTTAAAGCACAAATGCACATAATCCCCAGGTAGCAATAAGCAGGATTTTGACCAACATCATCTTGATTTTTGTTTTGGGAGAGTCCTAATGTCCAGAGAAATACAGCTTTTAGGTTTATTTTAGTTTTTTGACAAGATTGATTTTGGTATTTGATCACAAATTATTTTTTAGCTTAATTCATAATGCTGTCTTTCTCGTTGGTTTGTATGTTTTTATGTGGTTATATGGTGTTCAGTTTTACATGCATCAACATTTCTTAAGTATGACATATTGGGGCACCTGGGTGGCTCAGTGGGTTAAACATCAGACTTGATTTCGGCTCAGTGTCGGGAGATCAAACCCTGCATTGAACTCTATGCTGGGCATGGAACCTGCTTAAGATTTTTTTTCTCTCTCTGTCTCCCTCTGTTCCTTCTTCCCTCCCCACTGCCCAGGCTCATGCACACTTTCTCTCTCTCTTAAAAAAAAAAAAGGTCTATGATTAAAAACATTACCATTTTTCTATAGAATAAATTGTTTTTAATTTCACTTCTATTTTTTTCTAAACATAATCTCTTCTAAATTTATAGTTGTGTGATATATTATCTAACACCATTGTTTTTTTTATAATTTACTTATTTTTAATATTTCCTTCCTTTTATTTCAAGCTGTGTTGTTTGGCTCACAGTTGACAATAGCTGTTATAACTTTATTGGCAATTCCACTCTTATCAATGTGTAATAATACATTTGGACTATGTGATGCTTCTCATTTATACTTCATTTCATAAAACTTTTGCTTCACTTGCTTTCATTCTGTTTGGCCTTTGATATGTTTGGCTATCTTTTTATTTTCATTTTTTTTAAGTTTTTATTTAAATTCCAGTTAGTTAACATACAGTGTAATATTGGTTTCGGGTATGCAATATAGTGATTCAACACTTAAAACACCCAGTGTTCATTACAACAAGTGCCCTCCTTAATCCCCATCAACTATTTCCCCCATCGCCCTCCCACCTCCCCTCTGATAACCATTAGTTTGCTCTCTAGAGTTAACAATCTGTTCTTGCTTTGCCTCTCATTCTCTTTTTCTCCTTATGTTCATATGTTTGGTTTCTTAAATTCCACATATGACTGAAATCATATTTATCTGTCTCTGACTGACTTACCTCACTTAGTATAATACTCTCTAGCTCCATCCACATCATTACACATGCTAAGATTTCATTTGTTTTATGGCTAAGTAATATTATACCATACATATATACACACATATATACATATATACACACATATATGTCCATATACACCACATCCTCATCTATTCATTCATTTATTCATTCAGTGGACATTTGGACTCTTTCTATAATTTGGCTATTGTTGATAATGCTTCTATAAACATTGGGGTACATGTACACTTTTGAATCTGTATTTCTGTATCCTTTGGGTAAACGCCTAGAAGTGCAATTGCTGGGTCATAGGGTAGTTCTATTTTTAACTTTCTGAGGAAGCTCCATACTGTTTTCCAGAGCCACTGCACCTGTTTGCATTCCCATCAACAGAGCAAGAGGGTTCCCCTTTCTCCACATCCTCACCAACATCCGTTGTTTCCTGTTTTGTTGACTTTAGCCGTTCTGACAAGTGTGAAGTGGTATCTCACTGTGGCTTTGATTTGTATTCGCCTGATGATGAATGATATTGAGCATCTTTTCACATGTCTGTTGGCCATCTGTATGCCTTCTTGGGGAAAAAAATGTCTATTCATGTCTTCTTCCCATTTTTTAAATTGGATTGTTCATTTTTTGGGTGTTGGGTTTGATAAATTCTTTATATATTTTGGATACTAACCCTTTATCAGGTATGTTATTTGCATATGTCTTCTCCCATTCCATAGGTTAACTTTAATTTTGGTGATTGTTTCCTTCACTGTGCAGAAGCTTTATTTTGATGAAGTGCCAGTAGTTATTTTTGCTTTTGTTTCGCTTGCCTCAGGAGACATATCTAGTAAGAAGTTGTAACAGTCAATGTCAAAGAGGCTACTGACTGTGTTCTCCTCTAGGATTTTGATGGTTTCCTGCCTCATATTTAGGTCTTTAATCCATTTTGAATTTATTTTTGTGCATGGTGTAAGATAGTGGTCCAGTTTCATTCTTTTGTGTGTTGCTTCCCAGTTTTCCCAACACCATTTGTTGAAGAGACTGTCTTTTTTCCATTGGATATTCTTTCGTGCTTTGTCAAAGATTAGTTGACCACATAGTTGTGGGTTCATTTCTGAATTCTCTACTCTGTTCTATTGATCTATGTGTCTATTTTTGTGCCAGTACCATACTGTTTTGATGACTACAGCTTTGTAATATTACTTGAAATGTAGAATTGTGATGCCTCCAGCTTTGCTTTGCTTTTCAAGATTGCTTTGTCTATTTGGGTCTTTGTGATTCCATAAACATTTTAGGTTTGCTTTTTCTAGCTCTGTGAAGAATGTTGTTGGTGTCTTGATAGGGATTGCATTAAAAGTGTAGATTGCTTTGGGTAGTGTAGATATTTTAGCAATATCTGTTCTTCTGATCCATGAGTATGGAATGTCTTTCCTCTTCAGTTTCTTTCATTGGTTTTCAGAGTACACGTCTTACACCTCTTTGGTTAGTTTTAGCCCTAGGTATCTTATGGGTTTTGGTGCAATTGTAAATTGGATTGATTCCTTAATTTCCCTTTCTGCTGCTTCAGTATTGGTGTATAAAGATGCAACAGATTTCCATATGTTGATTTTGTATCCTGGAAATTTACTGAAACCATGTATCAGTTAGAGCAATTCTTTGCACATCTTCTGGGTTTTCCATATAGAGTATCGTGCCATGTGTAAGTAGTGAAATTCTGACTTCTTCCTTGCCAATTTGGATACCTTTTATTTCTTTTTGTTGTCCACTTGCTATGGCTAAGACTTCCAATACTATATTAATTAACAGTGGTGAGAATGGACATCCCTATCTTGTTCTTGACTGTAGAGGAAAAGCTCTCACTTTTTCCCCATTGAAGATGGTATCAGCTGTAGGTTTTTTGTATATGGTGCTTATTATGTTGAGGTATGCTCACTCTAATCCTAGTTTGTTGAGGACTTTTATCATGAATGGATGTTGTACATTGTCAAATGCTTTTTCTGCATCCATTAAAAGCATCATATGGTTCTTACCCTGTTATTAATGTGGTATATCATGTTGATTGATTTACAAATATTGAACACTCTTGCAAACCAGGAATAAATCCCACTTGATCATGGTGAATGACTCCATTAATATACTGTTGGATTCAGTTTGTTAGTATCTTATTGAGAATTTTTACATTCATGGTTCATTAGATAAAAGAGTAGTTCTCTTTTTCAATGGAGTCTTTATCTTGTTTCAGTGTCAGGGTAATTCTGGCCTCATAGAATGAATTTGGAAGCTTTCCTTCCTTTTTTGTAATAGTTTGAGAAGAATAGGTATTAACTCTTCCTTAAATATTTGGTAGAATTCATTTGGTTATCTTTTTAAAATGTATGTTGACTCTTTTATATTTTAAACTGATGACCACTACCAATACCTCGTGGCAATATACTCCAAATGTTTGAAGTAATTGTATATTTTGCCAGAATTATTACCTATTAGATAAGTAGTACTTTTGGAGCAATGAAGTAATGGTGTCTCAGACAGTGTCACAGAGTGTCACAAAGTTCATGTATCTTCAATATATCAAGTAAGTGAAAACTGTGGATATCACTTTTACAAAGAAAAGTATATGACACAGCATTTTAAATATGATCTAAAGAGGGGCATCTGGGTGGCTCCGTGGTTAATCATCTGCCACTTGGTTTCGGCTCAGGTCATGATCTCTGTCAGGGTCCTGAGATTGAGCCGCATATAGGGCTCCCCACTGAGTGGGATGTCTGCTTCCCCTCTCTCTCTCCCTCTACCCTTCCCCCCCAACTCATGCACTCTCTCCTTCTCCCAATAAATATGATCTGAAGAGATGTATGGACAGCCAGTAGTTCAAGGCACATGAAGTTAGATGATTTCATAAGCCAGCCACCTTGGATCTTAGTGCAGGACACTCAAATTACTGAAGTATTGAGATACTGAAGTATTTCTTTTTAAATGGCAAAGAGCATTAATCTTGCTATTTCTAATTTCCCTTCACTCATAGACCTAGGAAGATAATCATTCTCTTACATATTTGTAACAGTCAAATATTTGAATTATGTAATTAGTTTCAGAAAGGGCTAACTAGATTAACCACTTGAAAAGTAAAGTTATGGTTTTAGAAGGGAAATTTGCCTCATTTTTTGAAGAGCTTAGCCCTAGAGTCTTATTCTAGTAATAACTACAGTCAGTGAGGAAAATGTTGACTGGAAACTAGGCATACAGTATAAACAGTTCATCTAGCAGAGTCCGAGTATCCACTGAGAAAGGGGCTATCAAGGCTTTAGGGAGGTTCTTTGGGATGCTAGAGTTATGTCGAGGGAAGAATACAAGTGTTCTTCAGGGCAAAAGTGACCTTAATATAAGACTTCAAGTACATCCAGTCATATTAGCATGATCAAATACATTGTGTAACAAGTTTATTAAGTTATCTGAGTCTGATATCATTAAACATTCAGTTTATGTAACTCCCTATGTTCTAATCCTTGGCGCAGAGCACAACTTTTTGATTACTATCAGTCTTGCCATTCCTTTTGGGAAGAAAGTAAGCTGACTGTATTGGGTTTAGATCTTTTGGCCATTCTGACAGCGATTTCTCAGGGTACATTAATAAATTGGCCTCTGATTATGATTTCATTCCCCAAATAAAATAGAGATGATATGGCGATAAAATGGGCTTTGAGTATTTCCATTTCCCTGTAACAGTGATTTGTCTCATAAATTAATAAAATGATCTAATTATAATTTGGATTTCCATGTAGATTTGCTATAAGGAGAATTCACAAATCAAGGAAACTGAAGTATTACAGTTCCTGCAACAATTATTTCTTATTGTATATTAATGAGTTGGCATTATGTTTTATAGATGATTCATTTGAACTTGTTAATGTTAGTCAGCCCCTGAGAAATGGATTTGTTCTCAATGTACTAACTGAACCAAATCATCTAACCTAGAAGCTGAATAGCTAGATTTTGGAGAGGTATTAACTTACCAGGGCAATTAATGTTTTCCTAGGGACTTTTGGAGATTTGATTTTTTTTCCTCTCCTCAGGAGATTCTGGATTCTTCTTTCTGTCTTCTGTGAACTAAGAAGTATTTATTATGTAATGAAATTATTTTTGTCAACATGTAACCGGGGCTAAACCCTATACCCATTGTATTCCATGGTATATATTTACCCAGCCTATTTCTTTAAAACATTTATTGAATGATATTCTGGAATACCCTAGATGGACGAGCACAAAGCCATAATATGACCAGTTGCCGCAAAGGCCCTGTGCATGCCTTAGTGACGTGCTCCACTACTTGCCTTTCTATGGCAATCACAGATTGCTTTTTCTCCTGTTGTCACAGGTTTCTCCTTTGATATATTAGTAGATTAAATATTGTATTCCTTTTACACTTAGATGTCTTTGCTCAATTCACGAAGTTCATTATATCTCTCTTTACCATTTTTAACCCCATAAACTAACCATCAGGACTACCTGACCTTTTGTTTTATATGTTTGCAATGTCTCCCTTGTATTGCTCAGATGCCTTTTACGCTGTAAGACAATTACTCCTATGCCTCTATCTTAGCAGCCTAAATCTGACTGTTCAGCAAATACTGAACTGGTTCACATATAAACAATAATGTGAAGTAAAACACAAAAAGCGTCAGCAATGGGGGGGGGCAGTTGCTAGTTTTGAGCTTTCTTTAACTCTCCTCTGAGACCAAAAAACAGATGTATGCAAATTCCACAGTATTGTAGTGTTATAAACGTAATTCTCATATTCTTAAAACAAAACAAAAAAAACAAACAAAACCTATGACAGACAAGAGTGACCTTCATAAAATTCTGGTTAACATAGCTAATTGTTGAAGCACAAACTTCCCACTTTAAGCACAATGGAGAATTTCTGAATCCCTGGTACTCCTCTGGAAATTTAACCTAGAATTTGGTGGGATGAGATAGTTGTCTGAACTCAGTGAGACAAACAAAATTTATCCAGGATTCTTAAATATTATGCTCAAGATTTTTTATGTAGAGTTTTCTAAAATATATCCTGAGATAAATTTAAAGTAGCAGAGTTAAACATCTGGACGATGACATTTTTCTCCAACCACAATAGGATTACATTCATTGATTTGTTCTTTGTAGTTATGCCATCTGTTATTGTTGAGTACTCTGATAAGAACAAGTTTTCTGAAGTTTGTTCCTGTAATGACAAGAAAAATAAAACTTGACTTCAAGGAGTGTGGGATCCTCACACTACATTCTACTCACTGTATAAATATCACCTTCTACATTATATAGTATAAAGTATATGATGAACACTCATGGAAGTACATTTTCTCAGCTCTCAGGACCAGGCATAGTATCATCTGAGAAGCAGATTTACTTTTATCTTATGGACACTAAATTATATAACTAATTTCTGTGATACCTACCTATAATTTCTGAGCCCAAAGTCATGGGTCATTCCTAGAAAACAAACAAAAAGGACTTCAAAGCATACAATACAGGTAATGATCATGATAACTCATCCTAAGGATAAGACACAAAACAATGATAAAAATATATACACAAAGATGTCTATCTATTATGAAAACTATAATAATAGTTTTTATAATAAAAAGAACAGGGGCACTTGGCTCGTTCAATCAGTAGAGCATGCAACTGTTGATATTGGGGTTATAAGATTGAGCCTCATTTTGGGTGTAGAGACTACTGGAAAAGATAAAATAAAATCTTTAAACAAAAAAAAGAATAAAAATGGGAAATAATCTACATGTACAACAATAGAGTAAAAGTAAAATAAAGTACATTGACAATATTGAATATTTTGCTATGATTAAAATCATAGCTTATAAGGCATTTTAATACTATGGGAATTCCTTAGCGGTATAATGCTAATTAACAAAAGCAGTATACAGAAATCACTAGAATTTAATGATCTAAGTTACATAAAATCTCAAATAAGAATATAAGGACGGAGTTAATAATATAACATATCTTGCAAGATTGTTGTGAAAACCAAAAGAATATGAGATAGAGAAGTTCATATAGTAGTTCTTAAATGTTGACTTTTGTTATTGTGCAAAATGTAAACAAATGCTCTTCTTAAAATATATAGAACACAGACATCATCAGCAAGGTAGGCGCATATAGAAAACATTTACCTAGGGGCGCCTGGGTGGCTCAGTAGGTTAAAGCCTCTGCCTTCGGCTCAGGTCATGATCTCAGGGTCCTGGGATTGAGCCCCGCATCTGGCTCTCTGCTCAGTAGGGAGCCTGCTTCCCCCTCTCTCTCTGCCTGCCTCTCTGCCTACTTGTGATCTCTCTGTCAAATAAATAAATAAAATCTGTTAAAAAAAAGAAAACATTTACCTAAAAGTCTTAATCGACAGAGGAAAAAAATGCATTCATTTACCAGAGTAAAGGTAATGTTCTCCAGGATAATCCTCTCAGCTGGATGCACACACAGTATGAGAGGATGCTACTTAAGGAGCTGGCACGAGGAGTTGAAATGCAACATTTACTTAAAAGAATTCAAAAATAGATTGAGGGCACAAAACTAAAGACAGAAACTACCAGCATTCTGGGTTACCAGGAAATATAACTGAGCAGACCATTGAGTTGCAGCAGACATGAAGATGTCAAAATTCTTCTGATGAGACCCTGAAGTCAGCTCTCGGACATGAAATAACACAAAATTAGTAAGTCACTGTAGCTTTAAATTCATTCATTCCCATGTTTATTCACTTAAAAAATATATGTTGTACATGAATTGTAAGGTTCTTTTTGAAGTTTTGGAGATACTCTAATGGAAAAAAAAAAAAAAAAAGACAAAAGCCCCTGTCCTTATGAGGCACACATTCGTCTAGCTGAGAATAAATATATCAGATGGTGTTCAATTATATGGAGGGAAATGGGATACAGAAGGGAGTTAGAAAGTGTAACCAAGGAGTTGACATTTTCAGCAGTGGTAAGGGAAGACTCACAGAGAAGGACATTTTGAGACAATTGTTGGAGAAAATGGGGGAGCACTGTGCTTACGTTTGGAAGAAAAGCACTCTAGATCAAAGGGGCTTTGAGCACTAGGCACTGATGGGGAGAGTGTGACTGGCATAATCAGAAAGCACCACAGTGGGGGAAGCCACTGGAGGGCAGGTGGAGAGGTGTCGCGGCTGGCGTGACAATCTCGAACCAGGGTTGAGGGTAAGGGAATGAGGAAAAAGAGTCGAGAGACAAAGTGTGGGAGCAGGAGGGACACAGTGGATGATGTCCAAACAGTGTCTAATTTTATTCCAAAGTGCACTTGATTATATAGCATGAGGGAAACAACTACAGGGAGGTGTTTGCATATAGAAACCACGTAATGCTCCTTTGAGCTTGCTCCTTATCTCCACATTAAAGACAGACCCTTCAAACCCTTTGTCTCCAAGAAGTCTGGTTAATGGCTCAACAATTCGTAGTTGTACATTCTTTAAGGATCAGTAGAGTCAACAGGAGCAATTTGCATCCCAGGC
>JAPYYM010002352.1:0-12381 GCA_028534135.1 Potos flavus
TGTGGCCATTGCTCCTAAGAACTGATATCCAAGATCTATAAAGAGCTCCTTGAACTCAACACTCAAAAAAACAGATAATCACTCAAAAAATGGGCAGAAGACATGAACAGACACTTCTCCAAAGAAGACATACAAAATGGCTAACAGACACATGAAAAAATGTTCATTATCCTTAGCCATCAGGGAGATTCAAATCAAAACCACATTGAAATACCACCTTACACCAGTTAGAATGGCCAAAATCAACAAGACAGTAAACAACAAGTGTTGGAGAAGATGAGGAGAAAGGGGAACTCTTACACTGTTGGTGAGAATGCAAGTTGGTGCAGCCACTTTGGAAAACAGTGTGGAGATTCCTTAAGAAATTAAAAATAGAGCTACCCTATGACCCTGCAATTGCACTACTGGGTATTTACCCCAAAGATACAGATGTAATGAGAAGAAGGGCCATATGTACCCCAATGTTCATAGCAGCGATTATAGTTATTCTTAATATTTCTGTCTTTTAATTTTTATATCAAGGTTAAAAATAATTCATACACTACCATTATACTATTACATCATTCTGTGTTGACTCTGTATTTACTTTTACCCTTGAGATTTATGTTTCCACATGCTTTCATTCATTGTTTAGCTTGTTTCACAATCCCAGATTTCAAGTTATATTACGAAGCTGTAGCAATCAAAATAATATAGTACTGTTACAAATAAAGACACATAGACCAATGGAACAGAATAGAAAACCCAGAAATGAACCCACAACTATATGGTCAATTAATCTTCAATAAAACAGGTCAGAATATCCTATGGGAAAAATACAGTCTCTTCAACAAATGGTGTTGGGAAAACTGGACTGCAACATGCAGAAGAGTGAAACTGGGCACGTTCTTACACCTTACACAAAAATAAATTCAAAATGGATAAAAGACCTAACTATGAAACCTGAAACCGTAAAAATCCTACAGGAGAACATAGGCAGTGATATGTAATAAGAACGTCTCTTTGATATGTAATAAGAACGTCTTTCTAGATAGGTCTCCTGAGGTAAGGAAGACAAAGGCAAAAATAAGCTACTGGGACTTCATAAAATAGAAAGCTTCTGCATGTAAAGGAAACAATCAACAAAAGTAAAAGGCAACCTATGGAATGGGAGAAGATATTTGTAAATGACATATCTGATAAATAGTATCCAAAATATATAAAGAACTTATAAAATCCAACACCCCAAAAATGAATAACCCAATAAAAATGGGCAGATGGTGTGAATAGACATTCTTCCAAAGAAAATATACAGATGACCAAAAGATACACAAGATATTCAATATCACTTGTCATCATGGAAATACAAATTAATTTGAATAACTCTTAAGCATTTCTTATAAGGTAGGTCTATTGGCAACAAATTCTCTCAGTTTTTGTTTGGGAAAGGCTCTCTCTTCTTAATTTTTAGAAGATAATTTTGGCAGGTATAGAATTTTTGGTTGGTGGGGTTTTTCTTTCAGAACTTTGAATATATCATCCTACTCTCTCCTGTCCTGCAAAGTTTCTGCTATAAAATCTTCCTATAGTCTTGTGGGACTTCTCTTATATGTTATGACTTTTCTCTTGCTGCTTCCAAAATTTCCTTTGTTGTTTACTTCTAACACATTGATTATAGCGTATCTCTATGTAGTCTTATTTGAATAGATACTGTTCAGGAACTTTTAAACTTCATGAAACTGATGTTGATTTATTTCCTCACATTTAAGAGTTTTTAGCAATTCCTTTTTAAGATAACCTTGCTTCTCCTTTCTCATATCTTTCTTTGACTCCATTAAATGTTTATTGGTTCTTTTGATAGTATCCCAAAAATCCTGTAGGTTTTCTTTATTCCTTTTCATTCTTTATCTTTTTTCCTTCTCTCTGGATAACTTCAAATGATTTATCTTTAACTTATTCTTTCTTCTGCTTGATTGAGTCTGTTGAAGCTCTCTATTGTAGTTTTCACTTCAGACATTGTATTTTTCTTGTTTTTCTTTTCTTTTAAATAATTTCTGTTTTAAATAACCTCCGTTGAACTTCTCATTTTGTTCATGTATCATTTTTCTGGTTTTTGTTGTGGTATTTCTATTCTCTTATAGCACCACTGAGCTACTTTAAGACAATTATTTTGAATTCTTTGGTATTTCATTGATATCACCTCTTCCAAATGTCACAAACTGGCCTAGATAGGGAAGGTCTCCTCTCACAGGTGGGCACAAGGATACCATCTGGGTGAGATATTCCATGGCTCCCAGTCAGATCCATGTCCAGAAACTTACAGGGATATGAGTTTTGTGGGACTATAGTGCCAATGTCTTAGGAAAGTGTTTATGGGTTGGATTCAGTGGGAAATGTCTGTAGTTGTAGCAGATGTCTGATCTTGTGAATGTGCTTTGTGGTAGGCACTGGTCCTACACATGAGACTGCACAATGGTGTCAATGGGTGCTGGGACCAGTGCGCATTAGTGTACTTGGTAGTGGGTGTCTGTGGGGTCAGGCAAACCCAGTCTCACCAGGGCTACAGGGATATAGTGACCTCACCTTCAGGGTGGGGAGGGGCAGTGCTTGATAGCTCCAGCTCTGGGGGATACAGAACCTATAGCTCTGGACAATGCCAGAAGCTGAGGTCCACATCAGTAAAGACATTGGGGATCATCTGTAGTCATAATGAGGCTTTTGGGATCTTCTTTGACAAAGGTGCTTGAAGTCCTCCTCTCAGTCTCCCCCTGGGGGAACTCAAAGCCAGTAAGATTTCTCACAGTGCTTCCCTGGTGTTGGAGATAATAAGATATAGGCAGAATGTTTTCTGTCCATTTCTATGCAGCCATCCCCAACAACTACGTTCCTCTGGCTTGCTGCAATCCTCTAACTACACTCCTGGTTCTCCCAGAACTAATTCTTTGGTAGATAGTTGACTTGATCATTATTTTTGTTTTGGTGAAGGCTGGGATCTCCTTGTAGGAGATTCCACCATCTTGCTGACATCACATCTCTTACTGCAACCACTGTAGCTTATAAGGAGCATTTAAGCTATGTTAAAGTAATTCACAATTTTACCATAAACTCAGTTTCGAGACAGTCCTCGAACATCTGTGTCTGAGACAATTGCTAGTGTCCTGGAGATCTTTTTCAAGTTTGACCCCAAAAGCTTTTCACAAGTCAGGCCTGGATTTATCTTCCCTTTTATCACATATTACCTGAGTTCTTTAGGAATCAACAACTTTCTGTATCTTAGTATAATCCTAGATTTTTTTCCTTTTCTATTAATTTTTATCTTTCAAGGAGAAATACTATCTTTTTGTCAGTTTCAGTACAGACTTTTCATTTTGTCATAAATTCAGGTGGCATCAAGATTAAAAGAAAGATTATTTGGCATTCTTTAGCTATACTAAGTTATGAGATGATTAATAAATTGGTTGTTCTTTTTAAAATTTTTGAATCTTTGGGAAGCCTGGATGGCTCAGTCATTAAGCATCTACCTTCAGTTCAGGTCATGATCCCAAGGTCCTGGGATCAAGTCCCATATTGGTCTCCTTGCTCAGCAGGGAGCCTGCTTCTCCCTCTGCCTGCAGCTCCCCTTTCTTGTGCACACACACTCTTTCTCTGACAAATAAATAAATAAAATGTTTTTAAAAATTTAAAAAATAAAAATTTTGAATCTTTATAGAGATATTTCTTTCTTTAGGCCCAGTTTCTAGCGTCTCTGATCTATTGATTTCCAGGAAGATGTTGACCCCAGGCAGGATATTTTAAGAGGCTCTCTATTAACCTTCTTGGACTGAGTATCAAGTCAATTTAATGTTTCTTGGTCTGAACTGGCACATTTAACCAAATGACTGTCTTCTAAAATAAAGGTGACTGCCTCCAAGATCACTTTTCCTTGTAGTGGTCACAATGGGTATCTACAAGTCTCCTACTCTAGTTTCTCTACCAGTGAGCCAGACTATGCTTAAACAATTGGCAGAACATAGTCTATGTAAAAGTCACATAAAAGTTCTCATTTTAAGAACCTGAAGTAACATATTGTAACTATTATCATAATAGTTCTTTATTGATATTCAGGTCACTGCCGCCACTATCATCACCAGAAAAGAAATAATCAATTATATTCCTTACAAAAGATTTTGCTTTTTTATGGTTTTCTGTTTTATGGTATATTATTGTTTATAGCACTTTGATGCTTGAAAATACAATTTCATTGACCATTGATTTTATTCTGTGCTATTTAACAGGCACTGGGATGCATGGAGATTTATAGAACTAACTTCCAATGCAGTATGATTAGAAAATACAAAATTCTGTCATCCTATTGTTTATCATCCAAAAGTAAAATATAAGTTGGTTTCCTTGCATTTGTTTCCTAAATTATTTATTGGGTTTCTTCATATTAATTAGTGTTGATTACTTTATGAATTGGGATTTTAAGAGCAACTCAAAATAAGCAGGAATACACTTTCACAACCCAACATGGACTTGTAAATGCATCTAGGTTAGTAAGCTTAATTATTAATATAAACTCAAATATAGGTTGAGTTTAAATTACAAGAAAAAGAAACACATATACTTATAAAAACAGTGTACTCCAGTCACCAGTGACTTTGACAATGTTATTCTTTTTTTTTTTCACTAATTCACATGTATTTTTAAAGCTTTTTACAATATGTAAATGTGTATAATAAATGCCAGCATTGGGAAGGCTTGCTTAACCTAAGTAAGTAATTATGCTCACTCTTTCTCTATGAATGTCAATACTTCCTGCAGCACACAATTTAGAATATATTTTATGTCCTCCACAACTGAATAGTTACACAGGATAAAAGAAAATGGCTATAATTAGCTTGTAACTTTAATGCAACAATATAAAGAAATATCAGAAGTGGCTCTTAAAGTATATGTCTCTGTTCTTTTATGAATGAACAGGATTATCCAAAGCCTGTATGTGTCCTAGAAGTTTTCTAGATGGATTCAATAATGGAAACATTTGCCCCAGCATGTGAGAGCTAAAGCATTAATTTACTCCTGAATAAACATAGTGGACATAGATTGGAGTTTTTCTTCACTGACAACCTATGACAAATAATAAAGATATAATAATTTAAGATTAATAATTGTTATCAAGCCTAAAAAATCAAAGTAGACTCAGCCATTAACAGATTTTAGAAAAGAAAATCATATGTGTAAATGAATGATATACTAGTTATAATGCCATATGATGTAGGAAGGGTGAAAGATGGATATAGTTAAATATATAATTTTCTTATAATTTTAATTTTTAATAAAGGTAGTATTATTTAATATGGTGGTAGACATGGCTTAGAGGCAGTTAGCTGCCAAAACCCAAACAATACCAAATTTTTATGAATTAGAAGATATTTGTGAATGTGAAAAATAAATGAAAAGCTAATGAAAAAGTAAGCCTAGCATAGCAGATAATAATCTGGAGAAAGGTAAAATTTTTGAATGACAGATTTGTAATACTTTAGAAAAACAACTACTTTGTTTCTTAATATTAAAAAATTAAATCAGAGGAGACCGCCAAGTTTTACATGATATTATGGGTTGAATTGTCCCTTCAAAATTCATATGTTGAAGTCCCAACACCTAGTATATCAAAATGTTACATTCTTACTATACTCACTCTTGCCTGGAATAAGCATCTAAGACACAGATATTTTATTATTTAGAAATTAGGTCACTGTAAAGGTAATTAGTTAAACTGAAATCATTGCAGTGGGCCCTAATCTAATATGACTGGTGTCTTTATAAAAAGGGGAATTTTAGACAAAGATACATACGGAGAAAACTCCATGTGAACAGGATCATAGCCATACACAAGCCAAGGACAGAGGCAAAATAAATATTTCTGTTCTTTATGCCACCTAATTTATAACACGGTTTTGAAAACCCTAGCAAAGTAATACATATGGCATATTCTAATATTCAGATGGTGACTGTATTCACCATTGAACTTCAAACTTAAATAGTAAGTTGGAGAGTGGTTTCAAAGGGTCACACACACTCACACAAACACACACACACATACATGAGTTGAGAGAGTGGGAGAGAGTTTAAGGAATTGACTCATTATGGGGGCTGAGAAGTCTGAAATCTGAAGGGCAGACTGGGATCCTGGAAACTCAGGCAAGAGTTGAAGTTGTAATCTTCGGTAGGTGAGTCAAGCAAGGTTTCTATGTTACATTTTTCCTTCTCTGGGATACTTAAGACCTTCACCTGATTGGGTGAGGCCCACACATATTATTGAGAGTAATTTCCTTTATTTAAAGTCAACTGATTGAAAAGTTAACAACATGTACAAAATACCTTTCTAGCGACATCTATACTAGTGTTTTTTTTTAAATTAAATTAAAGTTTAACTCCATTATGGTTAATATACAGTGTTATATTAGTTTTAGGTGTATAATATGATGATTCAGCAATTCCATATATTACTCAGTATTTATGATGATAAATGTATTCTTTTTTTTATTTAAATTCAATTAGCCAGCATATAGTACATCGTCAGTCAGTTATAGAGTTCAGTTATTCATCAGTTGCATATGACACCCAGTGCTCATCACATTACCAAACAGTTGGGTGCCATTGTCTAGCCAAGTCAACATTTATCATCAGTCACCACACAAATTGATATCCTCCTCTTTGAATGAAATCTCAAGAGGGACCATTATTCAAAGTCACCCTCAGATAGTAAAAAAAAAAAAAAAAAAAAAAAAAATTCCATGAACAGACTCAGTTCAGCTATTAAAGTTCAATTTAATAAAAATTCTGAATTTCATCTAATATTAATGTTTATAGGCATCTACTTAAAGATTAAAAAATTGTTCCATATCTCCCTCCCTCTCAGGTATCCATTCAAATAACAGTATATGGATTTTTTAAATAGAAACAGTCCAAAAACAAATTCACATATGCTGCTCACTTTTCCTTAAAACAAATGTGAGGGGAAAAAATGTAGTTTTCAGAAATAGTACAGGTGAACTGAAAATTCAAGCAGAAAAAAATTTTTCCCAACTCGTATCTTAACAACATATAAAAATGTGAATTACCTACAGATGAATTGTTTATGTAATTGTTCATGGTAGACAATAGAGCTTCTAGAAGAATATATTTATAACTTCATGTATGGACTTAAGAAAATTGCATTCAATGTATTGAAAAAGGCAAATATATATATTTTTAAAGCATTTATTTATTTATTTTAGAGAGCGAGTGCGAGAGGGGCAAGGGGCAGAGGGAGAGGGAGAGAGAGCACCTGGAGCAGACTCCCCGCTGAGCATGGAGCCCAACATGGGACTCGTTCTCAAAATCCAGAGATCCTGACCTGGGCCAAAATCAAAAGTTGCTTAACTGACTGAGCCACCCAGGTGCCCCAGAAAGAGGCAAATATATCTTAAACGGGGCACAGGAAACATACCATGAGAGAAAACACTGATAATTGGACTGTAATAAAAGTAAACATTTTCTTCCAAGGACATTATTTGGAGAGTTAAAAGGAAAAAGCATAGGTTATATTTTAATACATATAAATGAGAGAGTATACAAGAAACTCTAGCAAATAATAATCTAAATAAACAGCCCAATAGAAAAGTCTGACAAATACATGAATGAGACTATCAGAAAGATGATATCCATGTAACTATTACACATGTGAAAATGTACTAAAGTTTATAAGTCACAAGGAAATGGAACGTAAACTATGATATGAAACCTCTGGGTATACCCCAGATTGCCTCCAAATTAAAAAGATTGATTATATTAAGTATTGGGTAGATTATTGTGCAACTGGAGCATCCATTTTTTGTTGTTACTAAAAATAAATACAAACATTTTGGAAAACAGTTTGACAACCTGATAAACCTATACATATGCCTTTCCTACAACTCAGAAATTCCACAACCAATTATAAAAAGTACCTATGTCTACCAGTGCATATAACAGAAATGTCCATAACAGCTTTGATAATAGCCAACTAGTCATTAGAGAGAATACATAAAATTTGTATACTCATTACTAAACTTAAATACAATTAAAAAAATACTGAAAGGACAAACAAACCTAGACAGTTAAGAGTATTTACAATTTGATTTCATTTATGATATATACAAAACTGGGCAACCCTAATTGTAATAGTAAGACAAGGGACAGTAATTGAGAGGAGTTAGGATGTTGGTGGTGTTAAAGTCATCAAATCTTTGTTGTTTTAAATTTTCGCTAGTTCTTCCGTGAACCGATGACTTCTGTAGTTTTTGAATGAATTTTACCTAAAAAGCCTTATTATAAAAGAGACAAATCCATAAGGGTGAAAAGAATAGAAGAGAGTAATTTCGGAACCTGGAAAGCAGATGGATAAGTGATAAATATGGGTGCCATGTACTTATTTCTTATTCAAAGAATCCATTTTAGCAGGATGTACCTGGATTCTCTGAAATTTTCTTGTTATAGAGAATGCCAGTTAGAAGGATTTTGTGATCAGTCATGTGTAGAAACAGATAAAAAACTAAGTGGCCTCTCTGGGTTACTCCATAATGTACATATTGTGCAAAATACTTGACAAGGTATTTATAGATACAATAAAACCGAAGTGCATCTAATAGCAAATATTGTAAATTATTTAGAGGATGGAAGGGCACTGCTGTTCTTTTTATTTTTTCTGAAAAACATTATTTTTTTTTAAAGATCTCTTATTTATTTATTTGATAGAGAGAGAGAGAGAGGCAGAGAGGCAGACAGAGAGAGGGGGAAGCAGGCTCCCTGCCCAGCAGAGAGCCCGATGCGGGGCTCGATCCCAGCCTGAGATCATGACATGAGCCGAAGGGAGAGGCTTTAACCCACTGAGCCACCCAGGAACCCCTCTTAAAAACACTTTAACCAATTCTTTCACCCTCACTCTCATAGATACTATTCCTTATTCTTTGAGGATTCCTATGGTTTTTAGATGGCTTTTAATTTTTTTTCTTTTTCCCATGGGCTATCCTGGGTCTCCATATAATACATTTATTAGTTGTTTTGTCTTCTAATAAATTTATCTACCACCAATAAATTATACCACCTTGTTAACAAAAAAAAATTTCTATGTAAACCGAACTCCTTTAGGTGATTCTGAGTTACATATTAGCTTTTTGTTCCTCGATACCAACATTTATACAAGGAATTAATTTTAAGTATAAGTTTGTCTAATGAATTAAGTCATGATTTTCCTCAACTCAGTTCCTAGATTTGTATCAGAGTGTAAACTCCAGGTTTCATATCTGATTAGTCAAAGAGTAAAGTCTTAACAGTATTGACATCATGGGGTTCTAAAATGTTGTAATGGTAAGTAGAGACCTCTTAATTCTCCTGTTTGGTTCCAAGTGTCATGTATTCTCCTCATTGAGAATAAGAGTGTCATATAAAAGTCTTTGATTTAAAGCATACTCTACATCAGAGCAGAAACCTCATCCTCACAAAATATTTTTTCACCACCTATGCCTTTCACACTCAGCTTCCTGACCATCAGTCTTTAATTAGTTCTGCTGGTATAAACTAACTTTTACCCTTGCTGAATACCCATATATTTGTCCCTATTGATACTGTGTTCTCATAACCATCTCCATAATTCTATGATGTTCTCCCACCCCAGCCTCATGTTACCTTGTCAGTCATTAGAATAATTGCATTAATGTAGCTTGTCATGATTAACTACCATCATTTGGCTTACAGCATTTTAAGGAGGCCTTCATCTCCATTCTATCAGCAAATATAACTTTTATAGCACTCCATTCTATCATCTGCCTGGTCTACAGAAGACAGCCACCAGTTGACTTTTAATTATGCTGATGTTCTTCTCAACAACATAGTCCTGAGTCCTAATTGCTTCCATAAATGGTGTCTTTCTTTGGGCTTTCCTGAGAAGTGTAATCATTTAATGGTCTTCCAGCCATATGCAGAATGCCCATTTCCTCAATTTTTAGTCCTTTTCTGACTATCAGTAACAACAGTTCTGCCATTTTTTAAATTGTAGTATAATTGACAAATAATGTATTAATTTTGGGTATACATCATAACTACATGATACTTGTATATTTTGCAACATAATCACTACATTAAGTCTTGTTAACATCTGTCACCATACATATTTACAGTCTTTTCTCCTTTTGTGATGAGAACTTTTAAGATCTACTATTTTAGCAACTTTCAAATATTTAATACAGTATTATTAACTATAGTAACCATACTGTACATTATATCCCCATGACTTATTATTTTATAACTAGAAATTTGTAACTTTTCATCATCTTCACCCATTTTATAACTCCATCCCCACTTTCTGCCCCTGGCAACAATCAATCTGTTCTATGTATCTATGAGTTTTTTTGGTTTTTTTTGGGGTTTTGTTGTTGTTGTTTTATATTCTGCATATGAGTGAGAGCATATATTTGTTTTTCTCTGTCTGATTTATTTCACTTAGCATAATGCCCTCAAAGTCCATCCATGTTGTTACAAATGGCAAGATTCCTTTCTTTTTTATGGCTGAATAATATATCATTACAGATACATATCTATATATAGATATAGATATCTATATATATATAATTATATCTATCTATATCTATATATATAATTTCTTTCCTTAGTCATACATCAATGACCACTTAGGTTGTTTCCATATCTTGTGTTTTATAAATTATGCTGCAATAAACATGGAGTTTCATATATCTTTTCAAGTTAGTACTTCATTTTCTTCATATAAATTCCCAGAAGTTAAATTTCTGGATCACATAGTAGTTCTGTTTTTAATTCTTTGAGAAATCTTCATACTATTTTCCAAAGTGGGTGTACCAATTTATATTCCAATAGTGCACAAGAGTTCCCTTTTCTCCACATTCTTACTAACACTTCTTATTTCTTGTCTTTTCGATAATAGCAATTGTAACAAATGTGAGGTTATATAGCATTGCGGTTTTGATTCGCATTTATGTGATGATTAGTTATGTTGAGCACATTTTCACATACCTGTTGGCCATCTACCTTTGGAAAAATGTATATTTAAATCTTCCCATTTTTAAATTGGATTGTTTGGATTTTACTATGGAGTTATATGAGTTCTTTATATATTTTGGATATTAATCTCTTGTCAGATAATTAATTTTCAAATATTTCAAATACCTTCTCACATTTGGTAGCTTCCTTTTTCATTTTGCTGATGGTTTCCTTTGCTGTGCAGACACTTTTTTTAGTTTGACATAGTCCCACTTGTTTATATTTGCTTTTGTTGTCAGATTCAAAGTATCATTGCCAAGGCTAATGTCAAGAGTTTACTGCCTATGTTTTCTTCTAAGAATCTTATGGTTTCAGGTATTACATTGAAGTCTTTAATCCATTCTGACTTTATTTTTGTGTATGTTGTGAGACAGTTGTCCGGTTTCATTATTTGGCATGTGGCTGCCCAGTTTTCCCAATACCTATATTGAAGAGACTGTCTTTTTTCCTTTGTATGTTCTTAGCTCCTCTGTCAGAAATCAACTGATTATACACCCATGAGTTTACTTTGGGGTTATTATGCTTCTTGGTACATGTTTCTTTTAATGTCACTACCACACTGTGTCTTTTTGGGCCTCCCAAAGGAATGTAATCATCTAGTTAATCTTCCAGCCATATACAGAATGTCAATTTTCTCAACTTTTAGTCCCTTTCTGCCTACTTATATCAATCCTATCATTTTAATTCTTGTAAACTTAGGCCATCATTTCCTCCATTCATTTGGAAACAATCCTAGTAATCACTTTATATTGTCTCCTGGAGTCCTTACCATGTTCATCCTATATCTTGGGACTCTTGGACATAATTAAAACAAAATTACACTCCCTCATTCCACCACCTCTTGATCAGCCATTCAAACTTCAATTCTATGGATAATTTTTCAATTTCTAATTCCTGCTGGCACATACTGGGTTATATATTTTGGTTATTTTGCATATAGTACCTTTTCTTCCTTAAAGACCCAGGAAATCTCCAGGTAGGTTGTGCTGACACTTAACCCTAGTCATAAGTCCATCTGTCAGGAAAGGATCTGGGTGCCAATTGAGTGGGTTTTTTTGTTTTTTTTTTTAATCTTCTTAAATTCAGAGAGTAGTCTCTGCATTTTCTTCTACCATAGGGGTGGGGATAATTCTTAATAGGATAAAATGGGTCTCTTCTTCAGGTTTAGAAGTTATAGAAGAGGGGCGCCTGGGTGGCTCAGTGGGTTAAAGCCTCTACCTTCGGCTCAGGTCATGATCTCAGAGTCCTGGGATCGAGCCCCGCATCAGGCTCTCTGCTCAGCGGGGAGCCTGCTTCCCCCTCTCTCTCTGCCTGCCTCTCTAC
>JAPYYM010002353.1:0-12380 GCA_028534135.1 Potos flavus
GGGGAGGGATGAATTTGGAGGAAATCGGAGGGGTGAAGAACCATGAGAGACTGTGAACTCAGAACAAGGGACTGAGAGTTTTGGAGGGGAGGGGGTGGGGGGATGGGAGAGCCTGGTGGTGGGTATTGAGGAGGGCACGTATTGCATGGAGCACTGGGTGTGGTACATAAACAATGAATCTTGTAACACTGAAAAAATAAAATAAAAGTATTTGGGGATAAAAAAAAAAAAAAAGAGTCTGCCTTCAGCTCAGGTCATGATCCAGAGTCCTGGGACAGAATACCACACTGGGCTCCCTGCTCAGTGGGGAGTCTGCTTCTCTCTCTGCCCTTCACCCTGCTTGTACTCTCTCTCAAATAAAATCTTTAAAAAAATAAAAAATAAAATAAAAATAAAAATAAACGATAATTACTATTTTCTAAAACATTTTAAACAGCACACTGGTTAGAGTGTTTTGGTTATCAAAATTCTTAGACAACTGGTCATCATTAACAACAGAAAAGTGCTACAAATAGTACGAGGCTCTTGGATATAAGATTTATAGTAACAATGTACTTTAACTTAGCAAACTAAGTTTTTAAAATTGATTAGATACCAAAATTAAAGATCCAAAAATCTATGTCAAGAGATAGAGATGACATATCATTTTCAGACAACATCTCTCCCTAAGGTTACAGAGGCAATTTACAGTTATATTTACTGAAATAACAAGTTTTGGATGCTCTTAAATTAGAAGGAATTCTGGAAAACAATGCAGAAGCTGCTAAGAATTTGTTAAGTGATTCCACACTTCGTGGCTACATTATTTCCTTTTATAAAATGTTTAACAGGGGCACCTGGGTGGCTCAGTCTGTTAAGTGGCTGCCTTTGGCTCAGGTCATGATCCCAGAGTCCTGGGATAGAGCCCTGCGTTGGGCTCCCTGCTCAGTGGGGAGTCTGTTTCTCCCTCTTCCTCTGCCTGCTGCTCTCCCTACTTGTGCTATCAAATAAATAAAATCTTTAAAAAAGTAAAATAAAATAAAAGTGTTTAACATTATGCTATGTGAAATAAGACAGAGAAAAAGGACAAATATTATATGATCCCTCTTATATGACCTACCAGAAATAGTCAATTCATAGGCAAAAAGTACGTCATTGGTTACTGGGGATCAAGGGGAAATGAGGAGTTATTGTTTAATCAGTACAGAGTTTCAATTTGGGAAAGTGAAAAGTTCTGGAGATGAGTAACACTGATAGTTACAGGATAATGTGAATGTACTTGATGCCACTGCTAACCCTAACTGTACACTTAAAAATGGTTAATACAGCAAATTTTATGTTCATGTATATTTCACAACAAAAATACTTACAAAAAAGCATTAAACCAAAAGTGTTCAATTCAAAAGGCACGGCATCAATGAATATTCTATCATAATCATATCATAATCTGATCAGAATAACTTACTGTGCAATATTATGTGCACGTCTACATATTTTGAATTTTTTGGTGTGTATTTCTGAATAGGTATACATGCAAATGATTTAAAAAAAAGTTTCAAATGAAACAAAAGGATATACAATGAAAAGCAAGCCTCCTGACCACAGGTGACTCTCAGTTAATCTCTTGAGAACTAACCACAAGTTTCTTCAATGTGTGGGTATTCATATACATATCCTTTTTTTAAAAAAACTTTATTGAGGTATAATTTACATACAATAGAATGTAAATATTAACCTACAATTCACTATTTTGAAAAATTTACAGTACTCATGAAAGATATTGAGGAAGACACAAAGAAATGGAAAAACATCCCATGCTCATGGACTGGAAGAACAAATATTGTGAAAATGTCTATGCTACCTAGAGCAATCTACATATTTAATGCAATCCCTACCAAAATACCATCAACTTTTTTCAAAGAAATGGAACAAATAATCCTACAATTTATATGGAACCAGAAAAGACCCCAAATAGCCAGAGGAATGTTGAAAAAGAAAACCAAAGTTGGCGGCATCACAATTCCAGACTTCAAGCTCTATTACAAAGCTGTAATTATCAAGACAGTATGGTACTGGCTCAAAAACAGATACATAGATCAATGGAACAGAATAGAGAGCCCAGAAATGGACCCTCAACTCTGTGGTCAACTAGTCTTTCCTACTTTTATGCAAAGAGAATCATGCGATTTGTGCACTTTTATATCTGGCTTCTTTTAGCATGTTTCCAAGATTTATTCACTATGTTGAGTGTATCAGTACTTCATTCCTTTCTATTATTAAGAAGTGTTTCATTGTATGGATATACCATTATTTGTCCATTCACATATATTCCTTTCTTTAACAAAAACACCAAAATATTATATATGCTGATCTTCTTTTATCAACTGTTTTTTAACGTGATTTTTTTTAAACACTCTCAAAGTTGCAAGTACAGTCAATACTGAATCACCCTCGAATATGTTGAGTGTTATTCTTACAAATATATACTCTTATATATTCACAATACACTAACCAGAATTAGTAAAATAGCATTGACCAGTTACCATCATCTAATCCTTAGAATTCATTCAAGTTTCGCAAACTGTTCCAAAATGGTCTTCACATCTATGTCAGAACCAAAAGATGCATTTCATTTTATTGATTCTTAGTCTCCTTCCAAGCTGGAAAGACCAGGAACCTGGTACTCCTGTGCCTCTTTCCTGAGGCCAAATACTCAAACTCAAAGATAAAATTTAAGCCAAAAGACAAAATAGCAAAGAAGCAATTACAATTCTTCTAAACTCAGGAAAAGTTCTGTAAGTTGAGAAGTGGCCCTCTGAGGGTTCTGGGGCTTGCAGTAGTTGAGGGGCAGACACATAAGCCCTCACAGCCTGGAGCTGACGCTGGGCAGTGGTTATTGGGTAAGACAGGGAAATAACATGGTAGTAATTTTGTGTACTACCCTTCAATGTGGGTTTCTCTTGTTTCCTTATGGTTAGATTGAAATTATGAATCTCTGGACTATGACAAAAGTGATGTCATATTTTTTCACTGCACTCTATTCAGCAAAGTGGTGATCTGACTCACTACTAACAATGTTAACTTTCATCAGTTGATTAAGTTGGTACCTGATAGGCTTCTTCACTATAGTTACACCTTCTCCATTTGTGGTTAGTCAATATTTGGGGGTATGGGGGAGGGATACCTAAATATGCTCATCATAATCAAACTGTCCATTCATTAATTAATTTACTTACAACAGTATGGAAATATGGCTTCCTCTTTTATTCAATAGGTTATGATCTATTAGAATTATCTGCTTTGATGCTCAAGTTGTCCCATCTTGTGTGAACAGTATGAATGCCCTTTCAAATTGCTTTTTGTGTCTAACTGACATGTTCCTATCACTCTTTAAATACTTAAGCACTTTTAGCATGATAAGATACTCTAGGCTCTACCCATTCTCCAAGATGTGCTAGTTTCTTTTATTTTTTTGTTTCCTGCTTTACTGAGGTAATACAATGTGACAGTTTGATATACGTATACGCTATGAAAGGATACCCCCTCCATCAAGTTAATTAATACATTTACCACATCACATATTTACTATTCTTTTCCTCTGGTGAGAACATTTAAGTTCTATTTTCTTAGCAAATTTCGAATACACAGTGCAGTGGGGTTTTGGGTTTTTTCTTTTTGCTTTTAAAAGATTTTATTTATTTGAGAGAGCACAAGCAGAGGAGAAGGAAAGAGGGAAAGGAAGCAGCAGCCTTCCCATTGAGCAGGGAGCCCAATGTGGGGCTCGATCCCAGGACCCTGAGATCATGACCCGAGCTGAAGGCAGATACTTAACCACCCGAGCCACAATGCAGTGTTATAAACTATAGTCACCATGTTCATACACTGTAAGGTTCAAACCCTACAACTGAAAGTTTATACCCTTTTACCAACCTCTTTGTTTCCCCAAGCCTTCCGCAACCATCTTTTTACTGTTCCTATGAATTCAAGTTTGTTTTTATTTTGATTGCACATATAAGTTATACCACACAGCATTTGTCTTTCTTTGGCTTATTTAACTTTGTATAACGCTCTCCAGATTTATCCACTTTGTCACAAATTACAACATCTCCTCTTTTTTTGGCTGAATTCTACTGTGTGTGTATATGTATATATACACTATATTGTCTGTATCCCTTCATCTATGAACAGACACTTAGGTCATTCCTATACTGACTATTGTAAGCAATGCTGAAAAAAGGTTTAATGGAAACCAAAAGAAAGCAGGGTTAGCTATACATATTTTAACACAAAATAGTCTTTAGGCCAGACTATAATAAAAAACAAAGATGGTCAATATATAATAAAGGGATCAATTCATCAAGAAAATAATTATAATTATTTATGCACCTAACAGAGGAACACCTACATTTATAAAACAAATAACAGATCTGAATAGAGAAACAGACAACACATTAATAGCAGGGGACTTCAATATCCACCTTCAACAATGGAAATATCATGCAGATCCCCCCCCCCCCAAAATCAATAAGGAAACTGAGTACTTGAGCTATACTTTAGTCTAAATAGACCTTAACAAGAAATATATAGAACATTCCATCCAACAGTAGAATACACATTCTTTTCAAGTGAACATGGAACGTTCTCCATGACAGATAATAGGTCACAAAACAAATCGTTTAGCAAATTTAAAAAGACAAATCATGCCAAATATCTTTTCTGACCACAACAGTATGAACTAAAAATCAACAGGAGGAAAGCTGGAAAATTTACAAATATGTGGAAACTAAACCACTGATGGGTCAAAGAAATCAAAAGGGAAATCAAAAAATACCTGGAAACATATGAAAATGGAAACACAACATACCAAAACCTGTAGGATACTGCTAAAGCATTTCTGAGAGGGAAGTTTATAAGGATAAATGCATATATTAAGAAATTAAAAAGATCTCAGATACAGAACCTAACTTTACACCTCAAGGAATTAGAGAAGCTAGCGGAAGGAAGGAAATAATCAAGTTAGCAGAAGGAAGGAAATAATAAAGATCAGAGTGGAAATGGAGACCCTGCCGTATAGGAAAGATCAATGAAATTAAGAGCTGGTTTTAGAAAAGATAAATAAAATGAACAAATCTTTAACTACAATCCATTTTTTATTACAGATTGTAATCCATTTGCATTTAAAGAATAACTGACAGGTATAGGTTTACCATTTATTTTGGTTTTTCTTTTTCTTGTTTTTTTTTTTGTTTTTTTTTTTTAAGAGAGTTGGGAGGGGCAGTGGGAGAGGGAGAGGGAGAGTTTCTTGAGCCCCATGCAGGGCTTGATCTCATGACCCTGAGATTACGAACTGAGCCAAAATCATAATGGACTGAGCCACCCAGGCACCCCCTCCCATTTGTTATTTTGTTACGTTCCAGTTGTTTTCTAATTCCTGTGTTCCTTTTTTCCTTCTCTTGCTCTCCTTCATTGGTATTTGGCAATTTTCTATAGTGGTATGCTTTGAATTCCTTTCTCTTTACATTTTGTATTTCTACGACAGGTCTTTGTTTTGTGGTTATCACAAGGTTTGCATTAGAACATATTTATAAGTCTATTTTAAGCTAATAATAACCTCAAACACACACAAAAGCTTCCTCTCCCCTTATTTTGTTCTGGATGTCACAATCTGCATCTTTTAACATGGTGTATCCATTAAATTACTGTAGTTACACATATTTTTTTAATACATTTGTCTTTTAACCTTCATAATAGAGTTATAAGTGATTTACTCACCACCATTACAACATTAGAGCATTCTGAATGTAACTGTATTTACTTTCACAGTATTAAACTTTCATACATTTTCCTGATACTAATTAGTAACCTTTCATTTCATCTTGAAGAATTCCTTTTAACATTTCTTGTAAGAGTGGGTCTGGTGATGATAAATTCCCCCAGCTTTTGCTTATCTGGAAAACCCATTCAATCCTGAATGATAACTTTGATGGGTAAAGTACACTTGGTTGGAAAGTTTTTTGCTCATCACTCTAAATATATGATACTTCTCCCTTTTGGTAAGCAAGGTATCTGCTCAAAAATCTACTGACAGTCTTATGGGGGTTCCCTTTAATGTACAAGTTGCTTTTCTTTTGCTGCTTTCAAGATTCGTTACTTGTTCGTTACTTGTCTTTAACTTGTCTTTAACTTTTGACAATTTAAACATAACGTGTCTTGGTGTGGGTCTCCTTGGATTTATCTTGTTGGTACTTCCTAAGATTTATCTTGTTGGTACTTCCTAAACTCCTGGATCTGGATGTGTTTCTTTCCCCAGTTTAGGAGTTTTCAACTATTATTTCTGTGAATAAGCTTTCTGCTCTCTTCTCCTTCTGGAATCCCTACAATGTATAAACTGGTCTGCTTTTATGGTGGTGTCCCATAATCCTATAAGCTATCTTTACTTCTTGAATTTTTTCTTTTCTTTCTGCTCCTCTGGATGAATTCCACTGACCTATCAAGTTTGCTGATCTTTTCTTCCACTTAATTTAGTCTGTTTGGGATGCCTCTACTAAATTTTTCATTTCAGTTATTGTATTCTTCAGCTCTGTGATTTCTTTATGCTATTTTATATATTTTCTTTGTCCTTGTAATTCTTACTTTAGTCATGCATTGCTTCCTGACTTTGGTGAGAATCTTTATGACTGTTATTTTGAACTCTCAATTAGGCAAATCACTTATTTCTGCTTAAGATCTGTTTCTGGATATTTATCTTGGTCTTTTATTCAGAACATATTCCTTTGTTTCCTCATTTTCTTTGACTGTTTGGTTTCAGAACATTAGATAAAATGTCACCTTTCCCAGTCTTGACAGAGTGGTATCATGGAGGAAATGAATCTTGTGGATTGCACTTCCAATAGCCATTATTTTTCTGTTTGAGACAGTTTCAAAAGTTTTTTTAGGTGGCAACTTTTAAAGAGTACAAATAAATCTCAACACCCATTAAGAACTGCTTCTCTGTTCACTATAGTTTGTGGGTCTCATATACACTTCTGTCCCCTCGTCTCTAATACAGCTAAGTCACAATTTATGATGATAGATATTCAGGCATGTGCACCATTAGGTAAACGATATTCATATCTGGGCCATGGAAAACTTTGCAAACATGGAAATAACTTTTAGATTTATTCTGAAGTTAATCACTGTCTTACAATTCAACCCCAAATCCTTTGTCAATCCTCTAAACCTCTTACTACATTAAACACATAGCTATTGCATTAATTTTACTGGTGACAACAGGTTTTATATCTACTTCAAGACTTTCCCCTAAAGCCTTGTGACTTTCTCCAAGCTGGCTTGTCCTTCAAGTGCAGTGCTGAGTTACTATCTGGTGATCTCACTGCATAACTACCCTGGGGATTTTCTTCATTATTCTTTCATTCTGGATTCTTATATTCCCAAAATTCCTTGCTTTCCTTTTTCTTGATTTGCGCTTGTTTTTCTTTTTTAATTCCAGTAAAATTAACATACGGTGTTATATTAGTTTCAGATGTACAATAGTGATTCAATAATTTGATCCATTACTCAGTGCTAATGACAAATGTATTCTTAAACCCTTTCATCTATTTCACCCATTTCCCCCCACCACAGGTGGTAACCTGGTAACCACAGGTTTGTTCTCTATATTTAAAAGTCTGATTTTCATTTGTCTCTTCTTTCCTTTGTTCATTTCTTTTTAAATTCCACATTAGAGGGGTACCTGGGTGGCTCAGTTGGTTAAGCAACCAACTCTTGATTTCAACTCAAGTCATGATCTCAGAGTGGTGAGATCAAGTCCCATGTCAGGCTCTGTGTTCAGCACAGAGTCTGCTTGTCCCTCTCCCTCTGCTCCTTCTGCTACTCACTCTCTCTCTCTCTAATAAAAACTTTAAAAAAAATTCTACATTTGAGTGAAAACATATGGTATTTGTCTATCCCAACCGAATGACTTCACTTAGCATAATACCCTCAATCCATCCACGTCATTGCAAATAGCAAGGGCCCATTCCTTTCTAATGCTAAGAAATATTCCAGTATGTGTGTGTGTGTGTGTGTGTGTGTATAAAATTGCATCTTATTTATCCATTTCATCTATCAATGGGCATGGGCTGCTTCCGTACTTTGGCTATTGTAAATAATGCTGCAAATAAACACAGGGGTGCACATATCTTTTTGAATTAGTGTTTTTTTTCTTTAGATAAGTACCCAGTAGTAGAATTACTATGTCATATGATAACTTATTTTTAAATTTTTTGAAGAACTGCCATACTGCCTTCCACAGTGCCTGTACCAGTCTACATACCAACCAGTAGTGTACAAGAGTTCCTTTTTCTCCACATCCTCACCAACACTTGTTGTCTCATGTGTTTTTGATGTTAGCCATTCTGACAGGTGTGAGGTGACATCTCATTGTGGTTTTGATTTGCATTTCCCTGATGATGAGTGACACTGAGCATCTTTTTAAGTGTCTGTTGGCCATCCAGATGTCTTCTTTGGAGAAATGTTTACTGCCCATTTTTAATTGGATTATTATTTTTTTAGATGAACTATATACGTTCTTTATATATTTTGGATACTAACTCCTTATCAGATACATCATTTGCAAATATCTTCTCCCATTAAGTTATCTTTTTTGTTTTGTTAATTGTTTCCCTTGCTGTGGAGAAACTTTTAATTTTGATGTAGTCCCAGTAGATTATTTTTGCTTTTGTTTTCCTTGCCTCAGGGGACCTAGTCACAAAAATGTTGCTACAGTTGATGTCAGAGAAATTACTGCTTGAACTCTCTTCTAGGGTTTTTATGGTTTCAGGTCTCACGGTTAATTCATTAATTCATTCTGAATTCATTTTTGTTCATGATGTAACAAAGGGGTCCAGTATCATTCTTTTATATGTAGCTATCCACTTTTCCCAACACCATCTGTTGAAGAGACTTTTTCCCACTGCATATTATTGCCTCCTTTGTCAAAGATTAATTCGCCACATAATTGTGAGTTTATTTCTGGGCTCTCCATTCTGTTCCACTAATCTATGTGTCTATTTCTGTGCCTGTACCATACTCCTTTGATTGCTACAGCTTTGTAGTACACCTTGAAATCTAGGATTCTGATACCTCCAATTTTGTTCTTTTTCAAGACTGCTTTGGCTATTCGAGGTTTCTGTGGCTCCAACCAAATTTTAGGATTTTTAAGTAAGAGTTAATACCTATTAATTAATTTTACGATTTCTTTTCTTGCTCTGTGAAAAATGCTATTAGTATTTTGATAGGGATTGTGTTAAATCAATAGACTGCTTTGGGTATTATGGCTCCATTTTAATATTTGGTTCTCCTAATCCATGAGCATGGAATATCTTATCACTTGTTTGTGTCATCTTCAATTTCTTTCATCAATGTTTTATAAAGTTTTCAGAATATATGTCTGTCCCCTCCTTGGTTAAGTTTATCCCTAGGTATTGTTTTTGGTGCAACCGTAAATGGAATACTTTTCTATTATCTTTTTCTGCTACTTCATTATTAGTGTATAGAAATACAACAGATTTCTGTACATTGATTTTGTACCCTTCAACCTTACTGAATTCATATATCAGTTTTAGTAGTTTTTTGGTTGAGTCTTCAGGGTTTTCTACATATAGTATCATGTCATCTACAAATAGTGAAAGCTTTGTTTCTTCCTTATCAATGTGGATGCTTTCTCTTTTTCTTGTCTGATTGCTTGTGCCTATGACTTCCAGTACTATGTGAATAAAAGTGGTGAGAGTGGACATCATTGTCTTGCTCTTGATCTTAAAGGAAAGCTCTTAATTTTTCACCACTGAGTATGTTGGCTGTGCATTTTTCAGATCTGGCCTTCATTATATTGAGATATGTTCCCTCTATATCTACTTTTTTGAGGGCTTCTATCATGAATGGATGTTGCACTTTGTCAAATGCTTTTTCTGCATCTACTGAAATGATCCTATAGTTTTTTTTCCATTCTCTTATTGATGTGATACATCATACTGACTGATTTGGGAATCCTGAATCATCCTTTCATCATAGGAATAAATTTCATTCAATCATGGTGAATTTTTTTTAATGTATTGTTGAATGCAGTTTGCTAACACTTTGTTGAGGATTTCTGCATCTATGTTGCATCAGGGATATTGGCCTATAATTCTCTTTTTTTGTAGTATGTTCATCTGGTTTTGGTATCAGGGTAATGCTGACCTCAAAGAATGAATTCAGAAGTTTTCCTTCCTCTTTTTTTTTTTTTAGAATAGTTTGAGAAGAACAGGTATTAACTCTTCTTTAAATAGTTAATAGAATTCACCAGTGAAGCCGTCCGGTCCTGGACTTTTCTTTGCTGGAAATTTTTTGATTACTGATTCAGTTTCACTGCTGGTAACTGATCTGTTCAAATATTTTATTTCTTCCTGCTTCAGTTTTGGTAGTTTGTATGTTTCTAGGAATGTATACATTTCTTCTAGATTGTCCCAATATTTTGGCATACAATTTTACTAACATTCTCTTATTATCCTTTCTATTTCTGTGGTGGTATTTCTCCTCTTTCATTTCTGATTTATAAGAGTCCCTTCTCTTTTTTGATGAGTCTAGCTAATGATGTATCAATTTTGTTGACCTTTAGTAAGACCCAGTTCCTGTATTCTTTAACCTCTTCAAACATTTTTTTTTTAAATTTCTATTTCATGTATTTCTGCTTTAATCTTTATTATTTCCTTTCATCTAATATTTTGGGGTTTTGTTGGTTCTAACTCCTGTAGGTGTAAGGTTGGGTTGTTTGAGATTTTTCTTGTTTCTTGAGGTAGGGCTGTATTGCTATAAACTTCTCTCTTAAAACCACTTCTGTAGCATCCAAAAGACTCTGGACTGTTGTTTTCATTTTCATTTTTCTCCATGTATTTTTTAATTTCCTCTTTGATTTCCTGGTTGATTCAGTCATTGTTTAGCAGCCTGTTATTTAACTTCCATGTATTTGTGTTCTTTCCAGATCTTTTTCTTGTGGTTGATTTCCAGTTTCATAGCACTGTGGCTGGAAAAGATGCATGGTGTGACTTTGATCTTTCTGAATTTGTTGAGATTTGTTTTGTGGCCTAACGTGATCTATTCATGTGCACTTGAAAAGAATGTGCATTCTGGGGTGCCTTGGTGGCTCTGTAGGTTGAGCATCTGCCTTCGGTTCAGGTCATGATCTCAGGGTCCTGGAATCGAGCTCCATGTCAGGCTCCCTGCTCATCTAGGAGCCTGTTTCTCCCTCCCCCTCTCCTCCCTGCTCACTCACTCACTCAAATAAATAAAATCTTTAAAAAAGGAAAAAAAAAAAAAAAAAAAGGAAAAGGATGTGCATTCTGATTTAGGAATGTTCCAAATATATCTGTTAGATCCGTGTGATCCAAAGTGTCATTCAAAACCACTGTTTTCTTGTTGATTTTCTGTTTGGCTGATCTATCCATTGATATAAGTGAGGTGTTAAAGTCCCCTATTATTATAGTACTATCGATTACTTCCTTTATGTTTGTTAATAGCTGCTTTATGCTTTTGGATGCTCCCATTGGGTGCATAAATATTTACAATTGTTGTCTCTTCTTGTTGGATTGTTCCTTTTATGATTATGTAATATCCTTCTTTGGCTCTTGTTATAGTATTTTTTTAAAAAGTCTATTTTGTTTCATTTAAGTATTGCTATACACTGGCTTTCTTTTCACTTCCATTTGCATGATAAGTGTTTTTCTATCTCTTCACTTTCAATCTGCACGTGTCCCCCTTTAGGTCTGAAACAAGTCTCTCGTAGGCAGCATATAGATGGATCTTTTTTTTGTTGGTTTTTTTTTTAAGATTTTATTTATTTCACAGAGAGAGAGATCACAAGTAGGCAGAGAGGCAGGCAGAGAGAGAGGGAGAAGCAGGCTTCCTGCTGAGCAGAGAGCCCGATGCGGGGCTCAATCCCAGGACCCCGAGATCATGACCTGAGCCGAAGGCAGAGGCTTTAACCCACTGAGCCACCCAGGCGCCCCGGATCTTGTTTTTTTTAATCCATTCCACATCCTATATTTTTTGATTGGTGCATTTAGTCCATTTATATTCAAAGTAATTATTGATAGGTATGCACTTACTGTCATTTTGTTACTTGCTTTACAGTTGGTTTTGTAATTCTCTATTCTCTTGCTTTCTTCTCTGAGGGTTTGTTGGCTTTCTTTGGTGAAGCTTTCTTTCCTCTATTATTTCTTGGAATAGTTTGATATATTTGGATTCCTCTTTATTTTTTGCATATCTATTACTGGTTTTTGATTTGTGGTTACCGTTAGGATTATATATAACTTATATATACAGCAGTCCATGTTAATTTGATGGTTGCTTAAGTTTGAAGCCATTCTTTTTTTTTTTTTTTTTTT
>JAPYYM010002354.1:0-12380 GCA_028534135.1 Potos flavus
ATATATTTTGTCATCGAAGCCTTAGAAAACCCTGAGGTAGGTATTTTTATTACCACTTTGTAGAGGGAAAACCAAGGATGTGTTGGGTAAATTGGTTTTGGTCATGGTTCAATAGGAATGGTTATCTCATTTCAAATCTGGATCTTGTGACTCCAAATACAATTCTACTTTCACTATAGCATTCTGCTGGCCTTCCTCTTCAAAGGTGACATTTTTCTGAGTTCATTTTTAGGGAGGGTGGTAGAATTGAGAGCAATCTGTATTTTTTCCTATTTTTTCATGCTGTGACATACCTTTATAGGCAAACCAAAAAAGGGTTTTCACATGTGGCTTTGTAGAGATTTCATCATAATGAATAACAACTGGATTAATTAATACTTAGTAAGTGCTAGGCATTGGTATTATTTGCATTATTACATAAAGTACATCAGTTTAGTTTCCCAGAAACTCTCTGAGGCAGAAAATCAATCATGGTCCAAACAAGAGATAGCAATCACACCAGTAATTTAACCTAAAGAATTATTGAACTAGCAAGAGGTGGTTAACTACTAAAAGGGGTAAAAGAGGACTTTAAAAAATAGAGAGAAGTTGGGGGACTTGGCAAGATGGAAGAGTAGGAGGACCCTGAGCTCACCCTGTCCCACGTTTACAACTAGATATCATCCACATCCAAGTCAATAAACTGGAGATCTATCCAAAGACTGACAGAACAAACTCCACAACTAAATACAGAGAAGAAGCTGAATCTGAAATGTTTTGAAGGTCAGAAAGGTAGAGGGAGCCTGCCCACAGGAGGGAGGGAGTTGTGTGCACACAGAGGCAGGGAAATGGGCTCTAACACCAGGAAGCTCACACAGGGAAGTTGTTGCCCTGTACTGCATACAATGCTCAGCCACCATGCCATGCCCAGCCTCAGGCCCCCAGCCATCCTTGCACAATGTCCCTGGCCACGCCCAGTGATTACTACATGCCATGATCAGCCTTGCCCCCTGGGTACCCTGGTGCATAGCCCCCAGCCTATACAATGCCTTTGGGGATCTGGCATAGGACTAGTGGCCCAGTGCAAATTTTGCTTATACTGTCGCCCCACTCCCATTTCCCCAGTGGGCATGTCCTGTCAGAGCTGGTCTGTCTGGATCCCACTAACACCACAGAGAACAAGCACACACAGCACAGCCCACAGTAAGCAAAGAGTTAGTGTAGATGACTGCACCGAAAGGAAAAATGATTCAGACCAACAGCAGGACATAAACAACACACATAGGATACCCCCTGAAGTGCCAGGTTTTGGTGAACAAGGGACAATGCACTCCAGGACACTCCAGGACCTCTTCTTTAGAAAGTACTACTTTCAAGAGCAGAAGATATATCTGACTTTCTTAACACATAGAAACAGATAAAGAGAGGCACTGTAGGTAAATGAGGAAACAGAAATTTATTACAAATGAAAGAACAGGATGAGGCCATGGCCAGAGATCTAAGCAAAACAGAAAAAGTAACATGCCTGATAGAGAATTTAAAGCAATGATCATAAGGATATTCACTGGACTTGAGGAAAGAGTGGAAGACATGAGTGTGACCCTTAACACAGAGGTAAGGGATAGCATAGCCGAGATAAAGGGCTCAATAAATGAAATGAGAAACATACTTGATGGAATGAACAGCAGGATAGAAGAAACAGAGGAATGAATTAGTGACTTGGAAGACAGAGTAATGAAAAGTATTCAAGCTGAACAAAAGAGAGAAAAAAGAATTATGCAAAATGAGAATAGACTTAGGGAATTCAGTGACTCCATCAAATGTAATAAAATTTGTACTATAGGAGTCCCAGAAGAAGAGAGAAGAGGAGGCAGAAAATTTCTTTGAAGACTTAATAACTGAAGCTTCTCAAATCTGGGGAGGAAACAGATATTCAGATCCAGGAGGAACAGAGAACTCCCAACAAAATCAACAAAAGCAGACCCACACTACGACATATTGTAAAACCTTTGGGATGCAATAAAAGTGGTTCTAAGAGGGAAGTTTATAGCAATACGGGCTTACCTCAAGAAGCAAGAGGAATCGCAAATAACCTTGCACCTAAAGGAGCTAGAAAAAGGACAAGAGACAAGGCCTAAAGCCAGCAGAAGAAAGGAAATAATAAAGATTAGAGCAGAAATACATGCTGTAGAAACTAAAAGTACAATAGAACAGATCAGTGAAACCAGGATCTAGTTCTTTAAAAAAATCAACAAAATTGATAAACCTCTAGCCAGACTCATAAAAAAAAGACTCAAATAAATAAAATCCCAAATGAGAGAGAAGAAATAATAAACCAACACTAAAGAAATATAAATAATTATAAGGAAATATTATGAAAAGCTGTATGCATACAAGTTGGGCAACCTAGAAGAAATGAATAAATTCCTAGAAGCATATAAAGCACCAAATTGAAACAGGAAGAAATAGAAAACTTGAACAGACCTATAACCAGTAGAGAAATTGAATCAGTAATCAAAAAACTCCCAAAAAAACAAAAGTCCAGGACCAACTGGCTTCAGAGGCTAATTCTCCCAAACATTTAAAGAAGAGTTAATACCTATTCTTCTCAAACTATTTAAAAAAATAGAAAAGGAGGGAAAACTTCCAAATTCATTCTTTGAGGCCAGCATTACCCTGATATCAAAACCAGATAAAGACAGCGCTAAAAAAGAGAACTACAGGCCAATATCTCTAATCACCATAAATGCAAAAATCCTCAATATAATACTAGCAAGCCCAATCCAACCATACATTAAAAAAATCATTCACCATGATCAACTGAGATTTATTCCTCTGTTGCAAGGATGGTTCAATATTTGCAAATAAATGTGATACATCGCATCAATAAGAGAAAGGATAAGAATGGTATGGTCATTTCAATAGATGCAGATAAAGCATTTGACAAAATATAATATCCATTCATGATCAAAACCTCAAAAAAGTTGGTTTAGAAAGAATATACTTCCACATAATGAAGGCCATATAGGAAAAACCCACAGCTAACATCATCCTAAATGGGTAAAAACTGAGAGCTTTTCCCCTCAGGTCAGGAATGAGACAAGGATGTCTTGTCTTGACAAGGATGTCACTTTCACCACTTTTATTTAACATAGTACTGAAAGTTCTTGCCACAGCAATCAGACAACAAAAAGAAAAGGCATCCAAATTGGTGAGAAAGAAGTAAAAGTTTCTCTATTTGCAGGTTACATGTTACCGTATATAGAAAACCCTAAAAACTACCAAAAAACTGCTATAACTGATAAACGAAATCAGAATAGTTACAGAATACAAAATCAATGTACAGAAATCTGTTTCATTTCTATATACCAATAATGAAACAGCAGAAAAGGAAATTAAGAAAACAATCTCATTTACAATTGCACCGAAAACTAAGATACCTAGGAGTAAACCTAACCAAAGAGGTGTTAAGACCTGTACTCTGAAAACTATAAAACACTGATGAAGGAAATTGAAGATGACACAAAGAAATGGAAAGGCAGTCCATATTCATGGATTGGAAGAACAACTATTGTTAAAATACTACCCAAATACTGGTAGTATTGGGTAGTATATTGCTACCCAAAGCAATCTACACATTTAATGCAATCCCTATCAAAATACCAACAGCATTTTCACAGAGCTAGAACAAACAATCCTAAAACTTGTATGGAACCACAAAAGACCCTGAATAACCAAAGCAAACTTGAAAAAGAAAAGTAAAGCTGGAGGCATCATGATTCTGGACTTCCAAGTTATGTTACAAAGCTGTAGTGATCAAAACACTATGGTACTGGCCCAAAAATAAACATGTAGATCGATGGAACAAAATAGAAAGCCCAGAAATAAACTCACAGCTATATGGTCAGTTAAACTTTAACAAAGCAAGAAATAATATCCAATGGGAAGAGGACAGTCTTTTCAACAAATGGTGTTGGGAAAACTGGACATCAACCTGCAAAAGAGTGAAACTGGACCCCTTTTCTTACACCACACACAAAAATAAATTAAAAATGGATTAAAGATCTAAATGTGAGACAGAAAACCATAAAAATCCTAGAAGAGAACAAAGGCAGTAAGCTTTTTGGCATGGACTGTGGCAACTTTTTTCTAGATATGTCTCCTGAGGCAAGGGAAACAAAAGCAAAAATAAACAACATTGAAAGAAAAAGCTTCTGCACAGTAAACAATCAACAAGACTAAAATGCATCCTATGGAATGGGAGAAGATATTTGCAAATAACATGTTTGATGAGGGGTTAATTTCCCTAATATATAAAGAACTTATAAAACTCAACACCAAAAAAGAAATAATCCAATTAAAACATGAGCAGAAGACACGAACAGACATTTTCCAAAGACATACAGATGGTCAACAGACACATGAAAATATGCTTACTATTTCTTATCATTAGGGAAATGCAAACCAAAACCACAAGGAGATAATACCTCACACCTGTCAGAATGACTAAAATCAACAACACAAGAAACAATAGGTGTTGGGGAAGATGTAGAGAAAAAGGGACACTCATTCACTGTTGGTGGGAATGCAAACTGGTGCAGCCAGTGTGGAAGACAGTATGGAGGTTCCTCAAAAAATTGAAAGTAGAACTACACTATGATCCAGTAGTTGCACTACTAGGTAGTTACCCCCAAGATACGAAAACATTAATTCAAAGGGATACATGCACCCTATGTTTACTACAGCATTATTAACAGTAACGAAATTATGGAAGCAACCTGTGTCCATCAATAGAATGAATGGATAAAGAAGTTGTGTGTGTGTGTGTGTGTGTGTGTGTGTGTGTGTGTGTGTGTGTAGTGGAATATTATTCAGCTATAAAAAAGAATGAAATCTTGCTGTTAGCAATGACATGGATGGAACTGGAGAGTATAATGCTAGGTGAAATAAGTCAGTCAGAGAAAGGCAAACACCATATGATTTCACTTATATGTGGACTTTAAGAAACAAAACAAATGAGCAAAGGGAAAAAAAAAGGAGAGAGACAAACCAAGAGACTCTTCATCATAGAGAATAAAGTGATGATTACCAGAAGAGTGGGGGTGGAGGGATGTGTTAAACAGGTGATGAGGACTAAGGAGTGTGCTTGTCATGTGATGAGCATTGGATGGTGTATGGGATTTTTGAATCACACCAGAAATTAACATAACATTGTATATTAACTAACTGGAATTAAAATAAAAACTTAAAAAATTAAAGGGAAAATAAATTCAGAAGTAGCCTCTACCGCTGAAGGAGAGTGAGCAGGAAGGAACTAAGAATGTGGAGGAGCCCCGCTGTCACCCCCCAGGTTGAGATTTGGAACTCAGAGAAGGACCAGTTACACAATGTTTGGGGCCCAGTGCAAAATGAAAATGAAATTTCTTAAATTATTGAAAATTTCCAGATGGCAGCATCAGAGCTACTATGCAAGTTGCATGTTCATGAAGATGCCCCTCACTTGGGTCATGGCTGCTGCAGGCAGGCTGCTGAAAGCAAACAAACTTCTTTCTCTTGTGGTCCCTCTAGCCCCCTCCATTGAGAAGCCTTACATTGTGTCAGCTTAGCAAAGGAGAAGTGTCATGTGGTCCGATTGTAGTGTCAGAGCATGGCAAAGAAGAGCAATGACATGATAACTGGCACAGACAAGTATTGTTATTACTTCCTGTTGCAGATGAAAAAAATAGATTTCAGAAAGTTGGAGTCTCCAGGTTGAAAGTTATTTGTAATTCCAGATTTCAAAACTGTACCACTTTGCTATATTGCACTGCGAAATGGTACATTCGTGAACTTGACTACCTTAATGGGTGCTAACTGCAAACAACCTGGGGTAGAGGGGGCTCGGGGAGTAAGAAGCAGATCAAGTATTGGGAGGCCAGTGCATTGTTAAAGCAGACTCAGAGAGAATATCTTATAAGAAATAAGTAACAAGAAATGAGCAGCAGGAGACTAAAAGATATCCTTTTATTGTGCTTAGGACAACCAAATAGTTGGTAAGGGGAAGCTTCTTTTTGCTGAAATGTAGAACTATATTCAGCTAATATATGAAAGGAGATAGCATAAAATTTAAAATGTCATCAGTTTACAAGCCCGAATGATACATGGATATCTGCTAATATCATGATATATGGATATCTACTGATATCAAGAAGTAAAAAACCAAACATTATATGCTTCTTGATGGAGGCATATAACATCATTTTAATCTATAGTCTATCTTTATGTATTTTGAGTTCTTTAATTTAATTAAAAAATCAAAGAAGGGAAGCCCTCTTCTTCATGATGGGAGGGTGTAACAAGAATTTTATCCATAGAAGTGAAATAAGAGATCCCTCTCCTTTTACTTCAAAGCGTTCCTGATTCTGAGGCCTGCTTAGACTTAGCCAAGCTGATAAAACAGAGTGCTTACCAAGATTTCATCACAGTGTCCAGCAGTGGTTTTTTACTGTAGGTGACTTGAATCAGAGGAAAAAAAAATGTAAATTTTTCTATTAATTAAAATGTTTCAAGCAAGAAATCTTTTAGGGTATTCTTAGTCAACCAAAGTCCTCTTTCTCTTTTGCTCTTTTAGACATTTCTGAAAACAGGTTAGCAAAAAACAATAGCGACATCAGGAGGCTTCCTTCATTCAGCCCCAGTGCTGTTTTAAACTGTAGATATCATTTTTTTACTCCTCTCGGGGTACTTGCTGGGCCTAGCGTAGTTTCTTACACTCATGTGGTGTTGATTGAATTGAATTATGTTATGAATTATGCAGTGAGGTGTCATGAGAAGACCTGGCTTCTAGTCTGTGACCCACCATTAAGTTGTTATGGGATGAGGCATGAGTTATGTCACCTCTCTGGGCCTCAGTGTCTTCATCTAGAAAATTATGGTAATGCAGTAGAAAATCATGACAAGCCTTTCCAACTCTGACACTGGATGGATAAAAAGGGTCAAACTTTTTTCTTCTATGGTAAGATAATATTTGCTTCATATGGTAAGATAATTCTGCTTCATGTGGTAAGATAATATTTGAGATTATAAATCATGTTTTCTTCATATTGTTCCCCCCGGCCCCCATTTCCTTTTCAAGCCTGGGTCCAGGAGAAGTTTGCATCAGGGCTGAGATCCTGAGAGAATGAGAGGCTTCTGTGGATAAAGGCTGATCAAAAATCAGGTGCCCCCTTCCAGACTCCTCAATGCCTTGATCCTTCTAAATCTGACAAAATATTCAAGCTGCTCCGTGGAAATGGAGGGGAGGGAAAAATCCCAGAAGTGACTGTAATTTTCTTTCTGCCACCAGGCAGAAATGAAAACAAATAGTAATAGCAGAAAATAAGGTTACAGCTTGAATAGTGTGTCCATTGCAAATATTATTCAAAAGATCCAGTGTAACTCTTCTTGCATCAGCTGGTTGTTCTGATGTCCTATAAAGACAGAAATTTGACATTTCTATAATATAAAGTGCTAAGGACTGAACTGTATCCCTCCAAAATCCATATGTTGACTGGACTCATGTGACCCCCAAAATCTGGAGATAGAGCCTGTGAAGAGGTGATAAAAGTGACATGAGATCATAGGGTAGGGTCCTAATCTGAAAGGACTGGTGTTTCTATATGGGGAGGAAGAGACACCAGAGCTCGCTCGCTCTCTCTGTCATGTGAGAACACAGCAAGCGGTGGCCTTCTGCAAACTAGGAAGAGAGACCTCACCAGAAACTGATTATGCAGGTACCCTGATCTCTAGATAAGCTTCCAGAACTGTAAGAAAATAAATTTCTGTTTTTTAAGCCACCCAGTCTGTGGTATTTTGTTATGGCTGCCTGAGCGGCCCAATACATAAAGTCTCAGGAAAATCAATGCAGACTGATCTATAGTGAACTTTGTTGACATCAGAATGTCTTCAGAGGTAGGCTACAGCAGGATGAGAAGTTTTACTACCAATTATTTGAAATAATTCAGGAAAAAACCAGGTAAGATTAACATTCCCAATATGAATGAAATCAGAGTAGCAAGCTGTTGTGAGTGGTGATAATTACAGCTAAGGGACTGTAAGTAAAATTGTGTGTTCAATTCCTTTGATTTTTGTTACATACCTCCTTCCTCTTATTTAGAACCTGGAAATTTTAGATGAGGGATAAGGTCAGTTATATCGGTTGTTCGGACAAGGGGGTGAAACTGAAGAACAGTGAGACTAAGTGGGGCTTGTATAGCTATTTTGTGGGGAGTTCTGCCTTCCTGGGTACAAACACAAGAACACCTCTTTCAAATTCCTCTAGGACATAGAAATTTCTTCATTTAACTTTTTCCATTTAGTTCGTGCCAGCAGCTCACAAACTATCTTATCGTAAGCTGAAATCAAGAAAAATGTGCTATGACTTTAAAGGACGAGGCTCTTCTCTATTTATGATCACCTACGTTACTTGACAAATGGAAAGGAATTGGTTTTGGACAGACTAGCCCCAGAATTTTGAGAAATCATCTATGTTTTGCTTAAATTACTAGAGTAGTTGTTTGCTGTTGTTATTTTTGTAGTGTATGTATCTCTTTAACCCAGTATATTTAGATTATATTAAAATTCTGTTGTCCCAGGAACATACCCAGGGCAGGGGAAAGAAATCAGCTTCAAACTACTGGCCAATAACAGAAGTTGGTCTGTTATTATTAAAATTCAGCTGAGGAGAATTCCCAGTAAGTTTAATCTGTATATAGAAAACTGGTTGTACATAAAGCCTGTGGCTGCTTGAAATCTGTTTTTTTCCTTTTATCCTTATTTATCCAAGAAGCAATGATTAAGCCTCATCTCAGTTATATGTTTCTTTTGTCTTGTCTGTGAGATGGTCATCAGTTCCCCTCTGATTCTGGTCATCAGGAAATCACAGTAAGTCACAGGGTCTTCTCAGGTTTCATTCATTGGACCTTTGTCCCCGACCCTCTGTGTGATACCACAGCTCAGTGTGTGTCAGTATTTAAATTGAAACCCCTGGAAAGAGCTCCAATTCCTTACATCGTTCTCAGGGATGATTTTCATAGCCCCAGCGCTTTGTGTGACCTCTGTGCCCTGGTATTTTAAAGAAAGATCAGATGGCATGATATTGGCTATGATGATGAAAGTTACTAAAAATGACAAATAACTGACCCTTTAATAAGATTTAAAACAGGTTTATTGGGCTGTGAGGTTGTCAGTGGTGATGAGATTTTATTCTCATTTTCTCACATCTCTTTTTAATTTACAGCAGATTGGAAAAAAATTGTTTTTAAGGGCTACCAAAAATATGATTCATGGCTTCTGCTCATGGATATCTTAAGCTCATTAGAAAATTATGAAGATGCATAATGCCCAGGGTAAACTAAAGACTCATAAAACATTTTGCTTAAGGTAAAATTGATTTCAAATGTGCTGGGGAGTGAATATTAGTTAGCCTTAGATTAATTCCCTTTAGCTTGGAGACTACATTGTATGGGGCAAGGTAGTTCTTTAAATTAAAGATGGCATAATTAAAAGTGCCATAAATTGAGAGAATTACTTTATTTGATATAATTTCTATGCAGTCTGGTCTCACTGATTCCGTTATGGCACTGCCAATGAGTGGTGACGATTAGGTACTGATTTTCAACTGTATTATTCTTCACTGTAATCACCCTTTATTATAACACTTATCTGTAAGGGTACATCGATCAGAAAATGCCTGTTAATTACACTGCTAATGGTCAGCAAGTGAGAGGATTATGCTAGAATGAATAGGGAACGAGCTGTAAGTACCTCTGGGATAGTCACTGTAACTACAGCAGTGGTACTGTGGCCAATGTTGAGCTGGTAGGCAAAACTGTCTGCCTGGAGCCTGTGAATAGCAGGCATTATTGACCTTTCCTTTACTTGGGAAACTACAGGAGCCTGAGCCTAATATTAACCAAAGATGCTCAGAGCTTGCCTGGCATGACAAGGCATTAGGAGTGGAGTCCCCTGATAATCCACAGAGATGAAGATGTTTCTAAATGACATGGTTTGATTCTGCTTCAGGTTTTTGAATGCTACCTTTCCGTTCTGAAGAAGGATGAAATTTTAAACATGAGCCACAGCTCTTTATATTCACATACAAAATACAGCAAGAATAATGACTTTTAGATAAGTTGCTTCCAAATACCCAGGAGGTAAATGAGTGCATTTATATAATATACTTATATGGATTTTTCTTTTAATAATTGTCATATCCTTTAGAATTATTGTAATGTTTACTAATACGTGGGTATGTCATAGAGTCTTAATCTAGCAGTATCTAACTTTGACCCCATTGGTATTGAAATTACACTTCATTTTTTAAAGATAAATTTAGTACTTAGAAAAATCACACTTGTCAAATTTTGTGGCATGGGGTATATAGTTGGCATAGTTTTTAAATGCCATTGAACTTAAAAAGTAGAAAGGGAAGTAAGAAGATTTTGAATTGACTTTAACAGAGAGATGGGAAATACAGAATCGTATAATTAGAGAAAGAAGAAAATGGATAACTATGGGCCATTCATTGGAGAAGTCAATCAATAAATTGATTTTAATATTTGAAGTTAAGAGTGGGAAAAAGCAGGCAGGAGATCTGGAAACACTCTTGAAAAGAAGCAGAATGACTTTTTTTCTTTATCCAACTTCATTACCGATGCATAAGAATTAGAACATTTTGGCCTATGGAGGTGAGTCAGAAATAGCACCCATCAGAAAGAAGCAGCATCACAAAATAAATAAATGAAGAAACAAGTAACTAAAATGCTAATCTTAAATCTCACTGCTCTTCACTAGTCTCTTGACTGAAATGCAAGAAAAAAACTAAAAATAATCATCTGCCAGTTAGTTTTTTTTTAAATGAAGCACTCAGTTTTTCAAGTCATCCCTTGTACTCTTTGCCAAACAACTTTTATTTTATTTTCTTTTTCAGATTGTGTGAATGTACTACTTGTTTTGGGCATTGAGGAGGCCTTGCTTTTATCTCCTGTGGATGCCAAACATAGGGCAAATTAATATTCAGAATACCTATTACTCAGAAATTAAAATACTATTAACATTTCTTCAGAATGATTTCTTTTATTACAAAGATACATTTAATTAGGCATTTAAAAATGAAGTGTTCCTTGAAATTTGGATGTAATTTTATTATTTCCATAATTCTCTTGCCAAATTAATTAGATATTGTGAGCCAAATGTATAATTTAAAATCATCAGATTAATGCAAATGACATTTTATATATAAAATTAAATGGGAGAGTTTTAGGGATTTCTTAATTTAATCTGAAAGGCAGTTGTGAAATAGTTCTCTATCAAAATTAAAGATGTTATTTAAAATTAATTCTAAAGCTAAAGGACAAACATTACTCCAGATTAAATACTGAAGGACAAAGATTAATGGTGAAAAATCTTTAATTAGTAGGAAGGAATTGAGTGGAAAATTATTAACTTGTCCCTTCATAAATCTTTAATACTAATTGATTAGTGCTTTATATTTAAAGATATAATCACCAGAGTGTAAATAAGCAGTGTAACCTTTCTTAATAGTGGACTATAATATTCTACCAGACATTTGAAAGACACTTTCTTCTGGAATAGCGTCTTCTAAGAATATTGGAGCTGTTTTATTAAAAAAGCCAAATTCTTGTGAACTTTAGAATCACTTCCTCAACTTTGAATCTCTCTTTCTCTGCCACAAATATCACACAATTTCAGAAATACTAAATTTACCTCTAATGTGGGGGTGCCTGGGTGGCACAGTCGGTTGGATGCTGGTGGCAACAGCATCCAGCTGTTGATTTTGGCTCAGGTCATGATCTCAGGGTGGGGAGATCTAGTCCTCCATCGCACATCACACTCAGCCACTCAGCAATGAGAGATAAGTCTGCATAAGATTCTCTCTGTCCCTCTGCCCCCTCCCTCATATGCGTGTGTGCTCTCTCTCTCTCAAATAAATAAATAAATCTTTTTAAAAATATGATTTTTCAGACTCTTACTAGGTAGTCATTTAAAAACATCCTTGAGAATTTATTTTTAATTTCTTAGCAATGACATTTTGTTATAGGACCGTTAATACCTATCCATGCTCATGCTGGTCAAAATTTTTGAATTTTTGAAACTTACTGCTTTATTAATAAGCATAACTTGGGATAGTTTTCTCATGATCAGTGTTATAGAGAAGTCTAAATAGTAAGGATAAAATGAAAACGAATATATTTTCATTAACATATAAGGATTTGAAGAAAATCTGTCAATTTCTTTGGGACAAGCAGTGTCCGAAAGAAGTACTTTGATAAGGCAGTTGTAGTGTATGGTGACATCCAAGGCATGTATAAGTTAGCTTGGGCTGCTATAACAATACTATACACTGGGTGGCTTAAATGAAA
>JAPYYM010002355.1:0-12379 GCA_028534135.1 Potos flavus
CATTTTTCCCAGATAAAAGCTAATGTTCGCACAAAAATCTGTCTATGAACGTTCATAACAGCTTTATTTGTAATGTCCCCAACCTGAAAACCACCCAGATATCCTTTAAAGGGTGAATGGTTAACGAGTATTCTGTGGCATATTACATGAATGCCACAGACTACTACTCAGTAATAAAAAGAACAAGTTATTGGTACACGCATCTGGATCAAACTCCACACAATTATACTGAAAAAAAAAAAAATCCCTGAAGTTTGCATACTGTAGGACTCCATTATGTACCCTTCCCCAATGCCCATAATTTTAAGAAATGGAGAACAGATTAGTGGTTGGTAAGAGTTACGAAGGTGGTGGGATGGGAGGAAAGTGCATGTGGCTTTATTTATTTTTTTTACTCTACCTAGTTTTCCTTTTATTTATTTTTTTATTTTTTAAATTTTTTTCAGTGTTCCAAGATTCATTGTTTACGCACCACACCCAGTGCTCCATGCAATACGTGCCCTCCTTAACACCAGGTTCATCCATCCCCCCACCCCCTCCCTTACAAAACCCTATTTGTTTCTCAAAGTCCACAGTCTCTCATGCTTCATCTCCCCCTCCAATTTCCCCCAATTCACTTTTTCTTTCCTTCTCCTAATGTCCTCCATGTTATTCCTTATGCTCCACAAGTAAGTGAAAAAAGGCAACAGGCAGGATGCGTGGGTGGCTCAGTTGGTTAAGCGTCTGCCTTCCGCTCAGGTCACGATCCCAGGGTCCTAGCATCGAGTCCAGCATTAGGCTCCCCACTCAGCAGCGAGCCTGCTTCTCCCTCTGCCTCCCGCTCCCCGTGGTTGTACTTTCTCTCTCACTCTGACAAATAAGTAAAAGTTTCTAAAAAAATTTAAAAAAATTAAATAAAATGGCAGCAGAAGGGGTGCCAGGTGGCTCAGTCAGTTAAGCATCGGACTCTTGATTTTAGGTCAGGTCATGATCTCAGGATCCTGGGATTGAGCCCCCTGTTGGGCTCCATGGTTAGAAGGAAGTCGGCTTCTCTCCCTCTCCTCTTCCCTCTGCCCCACCCCCTGCTCTCTCTCTCTCTTTCTCACTCTCTCTCTAAAAATAAATAAATAAAATCTTAAAAAAAAAAAGTAAGAGGCAACAAGGAGGATCTCTGTGATGACAGAAATGTTCTGAATCTTGACTGTATCAATATTCATATTCTGATTGTGTCATTTTATTACAGTTTTGTGATGTCGCTTACCACTGTGGAAACTTCTTAAAGGGTACATAATGTCTCTCTGTATCCTCTTACAACTGCCTCTGAACATACAATGATCTCAAAATAAATAGCTTAATTGAATAATATATCCCTTTCCTCAATTTGAGCTTCATAACGAATTAATCCACTTTTAATTTATAATTAATTTAATGTTTAATGTTTTAGAATTGATAAAAATATGAAAACTTCTGTAGTGTTGGCTGCATCTTTGCCAGTATTTTGCAGCCTGGGATGAAATGCCTTCATGTTCGATGCATCTTAGGGGATTAAGAGAAACATTTAACATGACTTTAAAAAACCCAAAACTACTCAGGTCACAGCCATTTCTTTTTCTAGAGGGATTCTCATTCTTTCCCTCCAAGTACTAAGTCTTATAATCATACTAACAGATTGCAAAAGTGACAAATATTTGCATTGAGATTCATTGAGTTCATAATTAAGGAACTAAAGTTTGTTATGTGACCTTGGAAAGCAGAACCACTTAAAGGTCTGTTCAGAACCTACATGGTATCAATAAAATTTTCTAGACTAGCATAATGTCGAAGAGCCTATGTTCATGTTTTCTCTTTATGTAAAACTATAATAGTGTTAAGAGTTAATATTTATTGCAATATTTCTGTATATCAAGTACTATTATAATTGCTTTATAAGTATTAATCATCCAACCCTATAGCAGCTCTAAGTACGGAACTATTTTTTATAAACATTTTACAGTTAATGAAACTGAGTCATAGAGAGGTTACTTAACTTGCCCAAGACCATATATCTAATAAGTTTAAAAGTTTAATTATAATCCAGGGCTGTTTGGCCCCAAAGAGTACATTATTAACCATTAATATTATATAATATTGAACAAATATAGGCTGTTTGTCATAGCTGTAGGAATCAAAAGGCACTCTGGGAAGATCATTGTCAGCTGTTGCAGTGATATTACTAATCAGTCTGTTGCATACACGCTAACTATTTGAAATCAGTCACACTAGCGAGGAATATGAAAAATTTAGAATAAAGGAAACTAAAGGAACCTTAGTTTTCTCCTCGGTAATATGAGTTAATATAAATGTATAATCCAACCTCCAAGTGGTTAATAGCTTGGGAAATTGGTAGCCAAACTGGAATGCCAATGGGTCTCCTCTGTTCCTAATCTACTTGTGTTGCCTCAATAGTCCTCTCTTAGGGAAGGAAATGTGATCTAGCGAAATGGTGTTATGACATCTGCCTCTGGACACCCCAGCTTGTCCCTTAAAGCTGTAAGTATCAGAGCTGAAAGGTGATCTATAAATACACTGGGGAAAAAGAGTGTCCCCTTCAATGATGCCATGTTAGAGGTGTCTCAGGATAGCACAATTGTGCCCCAGTGTGATACAAAGATTAACAAAAACGTCATGTACTTCCTCCCTTAACCTTTGTCTATCTCTAATACCATGATACACCCAGGGCAGAGGGCAAGTGATGGATAGCTTCTTTCTTCCCTCAGATAAATTTGTCCAAGAGGCTCTGAGGGCCTCATGTGAATGAACTTCTGCTGGGCCTGCTCCTTCAGCATACCCAACATGCCTGGACAGTGCTGATTATCAGACTTGATACTGTTACTGTCATCTTGAAACTTGAAAGATGAACTTGGACACTGCACCATGCAGAAAGGTATCTATCTGCTTTGCCAGTTATCTACAAAATTCAAAGTTCTAACATTTGACTCACAGCCTTCTAAATTATTAGGAAACTTATAAAAAAAATCTAAGGAAAAAGCACAAAACAAACTCATATTCAATCGAACATTCATGAATATATATTATATATATATATATATATACATATAGAACATAGATTTTTCTCCTCTCAAGCACATTTTTATCGTCTAAAGTATTAATATGTTGAACTTAATACTGTTTTGTTAAACAACAACAAAGGTCAAGAACTCAGTGATCTGAGCAAAATTTATAATGAAATTTTTACATAATGAAATCTGTGACTCTGGGAGACGGTGATTTACAGAGATAGGGTGTGACACATCTTGTGCTGTGAGTGTTTTCCTTTTATGCATGGGCTTATATACAAGCAGAAACAAATTCATTGTTCTGCATATCAGATATGAGCTCCTTGCAGAATGCATTCTGATTAAAATGACGTGTTGAACTGACAGTGAATGAGCTACCCAAATAATCTTCACCAGTTTCTCTCAGAACATCACGGTTCTTCTGTCTAGTCAGTGACTAAACTTACTGACATCATAATAAAGATTGATTTCAATTTTTTAAAGTCTTTCTGAGAAGGCCCACCTACCACCTTTAGCTCCATAATGACCCGGTGTTCAGTGCAGCTAGTGAACCATGGAAAAATGGACCCACACGGAGATCCATCCTGAATCAGCATGATTGTGCAGGTCAGTATCAGGCCTTGAACACAGGTGCAAACATCAGACTGGCCATGCAACAGGCCTGGTCACTGGTCAAACATAAAACAAAGCATCATGACTCTACCTGAACCATAAAACTGTTAAAACTTTGCCAAATTTTTCTCCGACCCTGGCCCTCTACGAAAGCTAGAATAGCTTATCGGGCTCAGAAGGAAGAGCTTGGGAGGCTTGTGATCATCAGATGATGAACCTTCACTGTCTTGGGCAAGATTAGACTATTTTGACATCAGAGTGACTAGTGGTTTCCCGTGACGCTGAGAACACTTGCCATATCATGCAATTCTAGAGCAGTTATTTAATTAAACGCTATTACAACAAAGAACCAGGGAACCCAGAGAAAGGAACGCTTCTGAATTATATCACCATGCACCTCCCTGTAATCATAATTTAATCACGTTCCAAAGCATTTCTTTCTAATTTGTATACACAGAGATACGATATATGAAACAAATAACTCAGGGCTGAGTATAATATTCCGAGACCCAGTGTAATTTACACAGAAAGCTGGATATTTATTACTGATGCTAGAGGTTATTAAGTTATCTGAAAGGTATAGACTTCATTTCTCTTTTCAAGAAATAGAGATTTATTTTGCTTATTTATTCCCAGCTGTTGAATATCTGAGTTGTGCTCAGAAAAGAGATTAAAAATATTTGATGATACCAGTGGCTGACAAAGCAGCAACTTGGGGAATTTCACCCAATTCTTTATCCAGAAGAGGTTTCTGAGTGTGTGTGTGTGTCTGCGTTCATATGTCAGTTTCTGTCCAAGAGAAGACATATGTTTTGACAGTCTATCATGAAATACTGTATCATTTCATTTTTTTTTAAAGATTTTATTTATTTGAGAGAGAGAGACAGAGAGAGAGAGAGAGTTGGGGGGAGGGGCAGAGGGAGAGGGAAAACGAAACCCAAGCAGACTCTGTGCTGAGTACCGAGCCTGATGGACCCACGACCCTGAGTTCATGATCTGAGCTGAAACCAAGAGTCGTACCCTTAACCAACTGTGCCACCCAAGTGGCCTTCTATTGTTTCATTTTGTTTTTTAACGTGGAAAAGTCAGTTATTCAAGATATTTTCCCGACTTAGTTTTTTTCCATTGGAATAGCATGAATCCTCATAAGAGTCCTAACCACTGGACTAAGTCCCTGGACCTGGATTCCATCGTAACTTTGCTACAGACTGTGTGGCCTCCAGTCAGCCATTCATCCTTTGGTATCATCTCTCTATTTTTATTGGTAAAAAGGAGGAATTAAGCTTTAAGATTCTCATTATTCTATTTGTGAACTGAGCTATAACGAGCTGGGAGTAATTCCTGGATAGTCTTTTTTCAGACATAGAGTAGATGAATCTGACTTGTTGGCACTCCACTCCATGTCTCAGGTTCCTTATTAACACCTACAGTTACTCATTTCACAGAATTTTGAGCACAAGACCTACTAAGGTGCCTATCGATGTGTCTATGCAATCTCGGGAATAACACTTCGGCAATGACTAAAACCAGAAGACAGTTTTGCAACATGTATTTCTTCTTGAAATGGAAAGCACTCCAGGTTATACATCAATCTTTTTAACCTCTTGGGTAGTAACAATGCCAGCACAGGATTACGGGAAACAATGATATATACTATAAGAATAGATCACTGTCTGTAGATAGAGACACACATCTATATTTCTGTCCAAAACTTTACTAGAGCATGCTTAAAGAGGTCTGGAAACACCTGGGAGTAGGAGCATACGTTTAGAAATCATGGCAGAGATTTAATCACGCCTCCGGTTTGTGCTATGAGTACAGGCAGGTTATGTCCTCACTTACAGTGCCCATAACCAGAAACATAAAAGGTGTCCTGGAGGGGTGGAAAGAACCAAGGGCCAAAAGCCAGAGGCCTTCAGCTCAGTCCCAAATCTAATACCAACTAGTTCTGTGTTATGAGCAAGTCACTTTGCATGCTTTGGCCATAGAATTAAGAGAAAATTTAGTATATTAGTCTTCAAACTAAAATTAGATTATCTCTAATATTCCCTAATAGCTTCCCTTTTGTGCAACTGCTGCCTCTTACCTGGGAAAGGAGGGTTTGCAAAGATTAATGTGTTGAGTGCTGTAAAAGTTTCCAGTTAAGGTGGGGTTTAAACCAGAGTGCAGAGGTCAGCTCCTGTTTCAAGATCCCTCCCTTCTGTCGGTGCCCCATTTTGCTTTATGGTATTCCCTATTTCTCAGGCAACTTCACTACTGTAGGCCTGCTCACACCAGTGGTACACCACGCTCCAGTATTCCCCAACACTTTCTTCTAAAAACATTTACTTTTCTACTTTCTCTTCTCCTCAGTTCAATGTTCACTGAACAAAACCAGGATGTAGATTAATTCTTCATTCATTCTAGGTAGGGCCCTCTGAAGTCAATGTCTTAAATGAAGAGAGAGAATCTAATGATGGAGCTTTTAGGCATTACTAACTAAGAAAGGATATGTATTGATGTTTTTTGATGTCCCTTAAAACATACCAGAAAACACTCAATTTAACTGTAACTTTATATTATGTATAGTATTTTACTATTTAAAAGTGCTTTCATGTATATATGTGTTAGGTAAACAAATGAGTTCTTTCTCACATGTACTTATTACTAGAAGAATAATGAGGTTTCAGAAGATTATGACTTCCCCATGTGCTTACAACTACTTAGCATAAAAAGAGTTCTCTTCTGGTTCTGTTTCATCCTGGTCCCATGTGGTTGTCACCAATATTCCTGTCTTTCTGCCAAGAAGGTGCTGGATACATCCAGGTCATGGTAATAAGAGAATTTTTAAAAACACCAGTCAATTAATTTAAGAGCTAATTGTAGACAAAGTGTAAAGTTGAAACACCATAATCATATATCCTTTAAAGCTCATGTTTTGGGGACCTGATATCAATCACATGAAAATCTGAAATTTAAACAAAACTGGAGTGAATTGTGCCCCCAAATAGAAGGTTTCTAATCATCTTGTCTGCTTCCTCCTCTGTGCCTTAGAGATCTAACGTTGTCCTCAAAAAAGCGGAGTATCTGAATGTCCCTAAATTTATAGTGGCCTTTCTCTGTTCCTTGATTATGTTTTTATCATGTAGAATAACCTGTACTATTTTCAATAGTCACTCATTTAAAATATTCTGATAATGTTCTAGATTCCCCACTTTCTGTAGTATGGAATCTGCATAACTTTCTATATTTACTGGTGGATGCTATGCCTTGGAAATAAAGACAAAGATTTAGAGTAATATCTTAGAAAACAGTAACTCTGGAATACTTAGAAACAGGCTGAATTGGTATAAGACTAAATAAATACCAAAGTAAGTCTTCCAGCTTAAGTCATTGGGCAATAATCAATATTGTACTTGTTATTTCACCACAAGGAACCCTAAATTTGGACACAATATATGAAGCAATTCCTTTCAGACAATGGAAAACAGTGCAGGAATGTAATTCTTGAGATAAGGAAAATATATAATGTGAGCTCCAAATGCACCAGACTTTCTGCTTGGAGCCAAAATCCAAATCACAGTACAAGGAAGCAGAGTACAAGACAGAGAGGCAGTCTTGTTAGTCAGGAGAAAGACTTGAAAGTCCAGCATTTCTGAGAAGATCATTACGTGTAGCTCAGAGAACCAGAGAGGAGGGAGCTGCATAAATAAATTCATAAATCTAGAAAGAATTCCTCTTATGTTTTTGGCCAAATATGAAGTCGTACAAATGCAAGAATGCTATGCAAGATCTATAGGGCACAACTAGTGGGGACCTGTGAGCCAAATGGAGATCCTAGGAACTGAACAATACTGGCAGATATTGGAGTTCTAACTAGCCAGAGTGGGAAGGCCTCACTGCACACACACAGCCTTTGGTTGAGATCCTGGACTCTAGAAAAGTCTCATTTGAGGAGCTAGGCTACTCTAGACCTACTCCAGCAAAAACTAAAACCAAACTCTGACCAGAACGAGCTGAGGTTGACAATGAGATTTTCAATAATGTAATATTCTCAATGTCAACCCCCAAGTAAAAATCTATCAGATGTAAGAAGCAGCAAGATAATCTGACTTTTAATCAGGGGGAAAGAAAGTTAATACTGACAATTACATAGAGATCACACAAATGTTGAAATGATCATACCAAGGCTTTAAAAGAGCTATCATAAATAACTCCAATGCTTTAAAGGAAAAGATGGACATGATGAGTTAACAGATAAATGATCACAAGAGTGAAATGGAAACTATTTTTTTTTTAATTTTAAAATGGAAATTCTATAGATGAAAGATCAATACCTATAGTGAAATTAGCTTTGCTGTGAATTTGTTGTGAAAACAGCAAATTGGACATTGGATATAGAAAATATCAGTAAACTTAAAGATAGGTCAAATGAAACTATTTAAATTGAAACACCTAGAGATAAAACAAACACACAAATGCACACAACAAAAACAAGTCCTACTCACCAATGCAACAGTAATGAGTGGTCCAATGATGTAATTCAAATCTCAGAAGAGATAAGAGAGAAAATAAGGTTTTTTTTTTTAAGCATTTGAAGAAAGAGCCAAAAAATTTCCCAAATCTGATGATAATTATCAATGCATGAATCCAATAAACTCAAGAAAAACCAATCTAGATAAATACAAGAAAAACACACCTAAAAGCATCAGAGTCAAGTTGCTAAAATCCAAATTTAAAGAGAAATCTGGAACGCAGTCGCTATCTACAAGGGAATAATTGCAACTGCTAACTTCTCATCAGAAACAATGCAAGCTAGAATAAAATGGAAGAAAGTATTAAAATACTGAAAGCAAATAAAAATTTGTCAGCCTGGAATATTATATTCATCAAGGACATCCTTCAAAAATGAAGGCAAAACAAAGATATTTTTCAATTAACAAAAACTGAGAAAATTTGTCACCAGTAGAGTTGTGGTACAAGAAATGTTAAATGTAAAGGAACTTCTTCAAATGGAAGGAATTTCAAATAATTTATATAGATAGTCTAATATCCAGGAAGTAGAGCTTTGCTATTCTCTGCCAACTCTGAAAATGGGCTGTGCCAAGTGACTTTCCTTCAAAGAGTAAAGGGGCATAGAAATACCTTTACAGGGAGAAACCTGGCAAACACTACCCTGGCCAGGTGTTGAAAGTTAACATCACTGATAACAGGTAGACCTAACATGATCTGATACCAATGGCACTTCACTTCTGTGGTCGTTCTTCCCAAAACCCATAACCCCAGTCTAATTATGAAAAGATATCCAACAAATCCAAACTAAAAACACTCTACAAAAGAGCCCATTATTATTCCTTAAAACTCTCAATGTCATCAAAATCAAGGAAGGTCTGAGAAACTGTCATAGACCAGACAAAACTAATAAGACGTGATGTCTAAATGCAATGTCATATCTTGGATGGGATCCTAGAGCAGAAAAATGACATTAGGGAAAAACTAGTGGAATCAGAATTAAGTAGAAAATTTAGTTAATTGTAGCATACCAATGTTGATTGCTTATTTGTGACAAATTTATCACAATAAGTTAGCAATACGGGAAACTAGGTGACAAGTATACTAAACCCCTCGGCATTATGTTTGCAAATTTTCTGTAGACCTAATCCTATTCTAAAATTAAAACTATTTTAAACAGTGGGAGAGAGAGAGAAAGAGAATAGAGACCCCACCTCTTGCCCTGATACTAACTACAGGAGATGTGGGTAAGAAAAGAACTCTTTTGCCCTGATGATTAAGAGATCATGAATAAGATGGGACTTAAGAGCCACCGAGATTTAGAATTTGGCTTGGTTTCTATCAATTGGCAGGATCATCTCTTTTTGCTCTGATAATCTTCCACTCTCAGCCACTTCCTGGCCTTCTCTCTGCCTAACCACGGGTGATAATTCTTATTATTAACTCTTCCCCAAACATGGAAGCAGCACTGAGTTTTCAAATAGAGTTGGTGGGAGGGGTACAGAGGGGAGCCTAGAAGACTCTATCTACCACCCACATGCACGTGTATATATGAGCATATACACACAAATTTGTACAACATATGTGCTGATGGAGGAACATTCTATACCACTGATATACCAAGGTTGCAATTATTTTCCTGGCTGCCAAGATTCCCATCCCATCTCCACCAGCATTCCTTACTAGGAAAATAACCCTGGGAGCCATGACAATTTCCCCCACGTTTTAGCAGTCATGGATGCTATATGGGTTGACATAAACTTTTGAGGGCATAGAAATAGTAGAATGTGATCATGTAATGAGCATCCAAACTTTTTTCAATAGACCAACTCTTGTTTTTATCCTTCGGTCATTCATAACCTAACTCCTATAACTTGCACCTTCCTCATAAAATAATCAGTATTTTCTATTTCCAGAATATTCTTATTGATCGTGGTGTTAGCTTCTGTAACACTCAGAAATCTTAGGTTAAGTCCAGATGGCTTATTCAGATGACCTAGATGAGAGATAGCATTTTCAGATAACATCTGACTCTTTAACCAGGTCCTAACCATGCACTGTCTTTAAAGGCAATATAAGAAAGTAGTGACGAGTTTGAGTTCTAGGAAAAGTGAAGTTTCAAGTCTCTTCTCAGCCACTTACAAAGTATGTGACTATGGACAAATTACATAATATCTTTGTGTCCTACATGTTTTTATTTGTAAGATAGAAACAATAACTTCTATCTACCTTATACAGATGTTTTGAGATTCTGAGTTTATACACAAGCAAGTGTTTATAATCTACAATAATATAAAGTTTTGATAGGCCAGGGGGGCACAAATATGATGATGACAATAACACCACATGACTTTGCAGAGCATCACCATTGCCATTTCACGGATATTAGATTCTTGTCCCTGCTTATGATTTAGAATGTGTCTGAATCTGCCCCATTTAGACAGCATATTTGCTCTGACAAAGTATTTCATGCTATACTTCCTGCTTCTGTTGAAATAAATACAAATGAAGTAGGAAACATTTAGCTATGGAGGGGAGTTTTTCCCCATAAATTTCTTCCAAATTGTTTGTCACTTACACTAAGACCTAATTTCCCTATCAGTGTAGCTACTTAAGTATATTGATTCTGACTCCCTTCTGGTGTTTACTGAGATATAGCTCAAGCAGATCAAGGGACATGCAAAAATAATTCCCAAAAGTGAAATCAGCAAAATATTCATGGCAGTAGAAAGCAAGCTGGTGGGAGGAAAGGAGAGAAAATAAACATAATTGAGGCAAAGATACAATGAATCCATCCCCCATCAGCCTTGCTTAGTGAATTCTGTTTGATGGATGGAGAGATGCATGGAGACTTAAGTATGTAGGGAATGTTTAAGAAACATACATTAAACTCATGTACGAATAAACTTCAAACTTACATGATGCAAAATGGCTGTTTGTGTATCTAATCTTCTGCAACCAGGAACTGGAGAAGTAAAGGACTGTATTTTGTGGTATGACTCAAAACAAAAACAAATTATCACTGAATAGTTAGCTCAGGGATTTGAAGAAATTCTCTGTGTGTGTGGCTATTAATGCTGTGCTTGGTGCCTACTATACAGTAGTTTATGATTATTTTATTTTAATTATCTATACACTTTTCCAGATATTTTGGAAAGGCTTCATACATAAGTGGATACATCTACCATTTTAGCCCTTATTACTGTCCCTGGAAACAATGACAGACTCGATACGCAAGGTCATCTAACATTCTCCTACCATTATTTGTACCTTAAGATATCCCATAAGTTTAATGTCTCTTCTTCCATCTCATCGAAGGTATAAATGATATTTTGCTGGGTCGCAGAGATGACGTCCCTATTATATTCTCTCATCAGATCACTGACACCATAAACTATAATGGCTTCTTCAGAACTAATAACGTATCTGGCATCAGCCTATATTGGGGAACTCCTTAATCCTGTAAATGGTTGATAATAACTTACATTTACACAGAGCATTTTCATCTCCATCTTAAAGTGATATATGTACAGAAAGTGTGAATCCACCCACTGCTGCGAGACAGCCATTTCTACAATGGAATGTAGCGGCTATATAGCCACTGTCTGTCAAAGATGAGCGTTGTATTTCATATGAGCTGAGTTGAGCTCCTGAAATCTACTCTTACTTTTAAGTGAGGATCAAATCAGGTCACTGTGGCCACTATCTCTGTATTTGTGTAAGGTAAAAAGCTACTGAGTTTGGTATAGGTCAAGGGAAAGAGTTTTGAACACCAACAATGAAGCTGAAGAGTGGAGAACTGTATCAGGAGCTTGTACTATTGGTGTTTAAATGCACGATGCCCATTCTGTGACCTGCAGTCAAGAATAAAGGAGGCATTCATTTGGATGAATGAATTAGAAAGGACGATTGCCCTTTTTTTAAATCTTAGCATGGACTCTTCTGTGTTATGTGGTGAAAGCACATTGGTTTCAATGTATCCTAGCAATCAATCCATATGAAGTATATGTAGTTAAAATTGGCACTTTTAAATTAATATGTGATAGTTATTTTTGTCTCCTCTATGAATATAGAGAACACATCAGGCCTCTAGTTAAAATCAAACAAACATAAATATATATTGAGGGGGGTTTGTTGTTGTCATTGTTGTTAGAGGAGGAGAAGGGCAAAGAGAGAGGAAGAGAATCTTAAGCAGACTCCATACTTAGCATAGAGCCTGACTCGGTGCTTGATATCCCAAC
>JAPYYM010002356.1:0-12376 GCA_028534135.1 Potos flavus
TCTATAAGACTCGTGATCAACTATGACTCACATTCCTTCTTGTTTACCTACAAACAATGTATAATCTTCTTTATTGATTATCATCTCGTATCCAATAAATATGGGATTAAGGAGTTGTTCGGGGCGGCAGTCTTCTCAACTGCCGACCCCTGCTCCCAATCTCTATTGCAGCTGACTTGTTTGTGCCTCATTCTTCTCCTGTGCGCCGTCAGGAAGCGGCAGATGATGATAAATATTAGATTTTTTTTCCCTATTCAAAATCCATCACTCGGATACCTTTAGTCGCTGATATGATCCTCAATACCGCCGCACTTATATTCTGGAACATAACTTTCCTGGGAATCCTGTTGAGGGCTAAGATTTAGCTTGTTTTTGTATTTTTGTTGTTGTTGTTGTTTTTTAGAATTCGGTAGCATGGAGTTGGTGCTATGATAATTTTATTTCATATTAAACTCTTTAAAAGTGATATTCATGAGAGACTTGGCATTGGATATAAACAATTTCTGATGTCCTAAACTACTTAGCACCACTCCATAGAGAAAGACCTGAGACTGAAACTTGCACTTGGACCCCGACTTTACCTATGCTCTGGTCCAAGTTAATCATCTTAGAAAATAAAAGCTAGAACTCGGCCTATTTGGCTAACATCATCAATTCAGTCCACCAGCCATTTGCTGAAGCTCCAGAAGCTTATATTTTATGGAGGCTTTCAGCACTTGATGCCAATGCCAGAATTTCTCAGTTAAGCTGATGCCAAATTCTTGCACAGAAATTGTGAGATGAATAGTCACGATGGTTTGAACCCATTAAGATTTGGTGTAATTTGTTATTCTGCAATAGTAAGTGATGTACACAGCAAAGAACTTCATAAAAAGCTTTGGCTTGCAAACTTAATATTCTGCTTTGTTGAGCAAGACTGAACCATGTTGTGAATTATTTTACCCACTCTTGAGGTCCTTGATTCTAATACAATGTAGTAAAAAAGCCCACTATGATTCTAATCCCTCATACTGGTCTTAGATCTTAAAATCTACACAAATTTAGACAGGGAGAAAAAACAAACTGAAACAAATCATTCCACTCAGAATCTATCTTTGTTCAATCTCAGTATAAAGTTTTGGCTTTTTGTGTTTTTTGTTTGTTTGTTTTTTACATTTTTCTCACTGCTGTGAACAAGATATTTTATTCCACATCATTATCGTTACTATCACTCTGGTACATAAAGAAATCCATTATATTTGTGTATCTATTTCAAAACAAAGACTTCACTGAAACACTTATTTCTGATACGTGTTTAGCTGATTTTCAGATTTATTTACTTTATAGACCTATTGTTACCACCCTAGTCAATGGGGACAACACAGGACACATGAATTATAAAAAAACAAAAAAACAAAAAACAAAAACAGCCTTCATCCTCCCGCTTATGCTCTAGTCGCTTTCCACACTATTCTCCCCAGTGGTAGGCAGAAATGTGGTGGTATTTTTAGTACAAATCTAATTGCTGCCTTCATGATTAACTTAATGACTTAATTTTATAGGCTGGAAAAATATGACTTTCAAGACCTCTCAAGTTCTTGCACCTACATCGCTCTCAACAAACTCTTCATTGATTCACTACAGTTCAGCTATGATAGACCACTTTTTACTTCCTAAATGCCCCTATTCTCCTTCAGGTTTAAGATGTGTTATCAAGGTGACCTCCCATCTAACGCTCATAGTTTCCTGTGTACTTTATTTGGCTTTTTATTTATCTCTCTTTGTCATTAATTGGACTTCATTCTACTACAGTTTTAAGTATTCGATTTAATTTTATCCTTACTATAGTTACAATTGTGTTCCAGTCTCCAAAAACACTTTTGTAATTATTATTCTCACATACACCTACATGTACAGATACTCATTCCAATATGGCTTCAGAGACATTCCCATTTTAAGCTTTTATTACAATTGTTTCTTATGGCTTATACCAGTTTTTATAATAATATAGACCAAAATTAATAGCTGGATTCTAACCATTATAAATAGAATGATTCTTTGCCAAAATGCAAACTATTTTCTGTGTTTAATGAGATCATCTCACAAATGCCTGTTCACTCTGTTGCCTGAGGGAAGTAGTAAACATCGGGATATTATTTTTCATTATTATCATCTTTGTCTCTTCTCCTTTAAATTTTTATGAGATATTTTTAGCTATTTTGTGTCCTTAGAATCATTTATTTTTGTTATAAGATATATTTAATTTATCTGCTGGTGGAGCAGTAGGCATTTGTTATACATATTAAAGTTGGGCCAGTACCAAAACCTTAGGCATTATTTGTCACTAACATCTCCAAATCCATGGGGATTAGATGCATCCATCAGTATGGGAAATATTAATGTACTAAAGATCTCACATTTCAAAAGGCATGTTCTAATCTCTAGAATATTTTGATGTCCCAAATCTATGCTATATTCTGCTCCAAAGTTTTGGAAATTTGCCACTTTTTCCTTCAAGTTATACTAACATTGGGGGGAAAAATAGTAGGGCTCCTAACATTTCAGAACTTTTCTTCCAAAATAGCCCTGTCACTGTTATGTGTGGGGTGTGTGTGCACACACACATCTGCACATATGTTAATACCCTGCACATACATTAATATAACTACTCACACTACTATTTTTCAAACGCTTGACTGAAAATCCTATGAAGAGGTAAGGCTTCCAGACTGATAACCTGAGGAACTTGGGGAAATCTCTTCCACTGGTAAGATATCTATTAAACTATTCAAAATTTGCAATGACAATTATTGAAAGTCTTTGGAGATTTATTAAACAAATACAATAATTTCACAAAATTGGCAAAATCTAACAAAAAAAAATCTATGGAGCTTAATACAGACAATCTTGGCACTTTGAGCCAGAGGATGCTATCATCGACCCATAGTACGTGTGGAAGAACTGTTCTAGTAGATTGTCCTCCAGCTCCATGGGTAGTAGAGCTATTCTAGGCCAATTAGGCTGGTGAACACCAGCAGATCCCATTACTCCTTACATTTCCCTCACTGCAGAAGGCCTATATCAAGCGGGTAGTAGCAGTAGAGCAATGGTGCTACCATCCTATCTTCAACTTCTAATATGGATCCAATGGGGCAGCTGGTGAAGAGCAGAGTCCCCCTTTCCTGCATAGTTGTGTGTTGCAGGACAGTTGCTCTTGTGGTCTTGGCAGTCAGGCATCAGCTTTAATCTCCTCTAGCTTCCTTAGGCAGAAAAATTAATAAATTGGCAGCCAATGATCATGGCAGATCCCAGTCTCCCAGTTCTGTACTACAGAATGTACACACTGGGCCATTCTCACTTCCTCCCCAAAGCAGCTCCTTTCCTTAGGAAAAATATCTGTAAAGCAGCTGGGGAAGATCAAGTCCTCTCCCCCAACTCCCCAATCATACAGGTTCTGCTGTGTACTCAGAGGTTCTTCCCAGGGTGGGATCTAAGCAAGCATAAAAAACTAGCAGCCCCACAGATCTTACCAAGTGATTCAACTTTAATTGTATCAAGTTGCAAAATGATTTACACTCCAAGACACGGTCCGCAACATTAAAACAATCAGCAATTAATGGAGGCTTTTATTTGGGTTCAATACTAATAGATGCAGACTAACTGGAAGTTAATAGGGGATCAGGAAAAAAGATTTTCGGAGTGCTCAGCTAAATCCAAAATTAAATTAAGAAAGCAACCATATATACAATAATATTTGTAAATGCTAAGAAGAAACTGAACATAGTATGCCTGGGTGGCTCAATTGGTTAAGCGTCATGAACTCAGGGTTGTGAGATTGAACCCTACATCAGGCTCCACACTGGGCAAGGAACCTGCCTAAGATTCTCTCCCCCTAAAAAAAAAAAAAAAAAAAGATTCTCTCCTCCTTCTGCTCCTCCCTACCCCCCACCTCAAAAAAGAAAGAAATGAACATAAAAAGTACAAGACTTCTATACTAAACTTACAAAACACTGCTGAAGGAAATGAAATAAGATCTAGGTGAATGGAATGATAGCCCATACACAAAGACTAGAAGACGTATTATTGTTGAGATGCCATATTCCTCAAATTGATCTCCAGATTCAATGAAAACTCTATTAAAACTTCAACTTGCTTTTTTGCAGAAATTGACAAGATGATCCTTAAAATTATGTGCAACCCAGAATAGCCAAAATAATATTGAAAAACAAGAAAAAAAATGGAGTACTCATGCTTCACATTTTCAAAACTTACTACGAAGGTATAATAATCAAGATAATGAGTTACTGGCATAATCCTAAATACATAGATAGAAACAAGAGTCCTGAAAAAAGAAACGTTAAAGTTATGCTTAAATGATTTTTGATAAGGGTGCCTTATCATATGTGTAAATATAGTTTTTTCAACAAATTGTGTTGGAACAACAAGATAACCAAGGCAAAAGAATGAAGTTGGACCTATACCTTATATAACATACAAAAATTAACCAAAATAGACCATAAGCCTACATGTAATGGATAAAAACTATGAAATTCTTAAGCAAACACCAAGGAATAAATATTTGTGACTTGGGTTAGACAATGGTTTCTCAGATATGACACCAAAAGCACAAACAACAATAATAACAATAAAAATACATATACTGTATCTCATCAAAATTAAAAAAAAAACACTTTTGCATTTCAAAGAATATCATCATGAAAAAGAAAACCCACAGAAAGAAAACATTTGCCTTAAGACTATATAAAGATGATTGACAACTCAATAACATAATACATAATTAATTGAAAATGACAAATCTGAATAGATATTTCTACAAACATGATAGACAAGAGGACAATAAGCATATGAAAATATGTTCAACATCATTAGCCACTAGGGAAATGCAATTCTAAACCACTGTGAGATGTCACTTCATGCCCACTATGATGGCCAAAATAAAACAAAGATTATAACATGTGCTGACAAGGCTATGGAGAAATTGGAAGCACCATGCATTGCTAGGTAGATATGTAAAATGATACAGCCACTTAAAAACTGCTTGGTAGTTCTACAATATTAAGTAACCATATGAACAAGCAATTCTACTCCAAGAGAAATGAAAACATACAGTCATACCAAAAAGAGATTTTTGTATGCCCATAGTAGCATCATTCATAATAGCCAAAAAGTGAAAACAGCTCAAATGTCCATCAACTGATGAATGGATAAACCAAATATAGTATATCCATACAATGGATTATTATTTGACAATAAAAAGAATGAAGTATTGATGCATGCTAAAACATGGATGATAAGTGCAAGGATCAAGTCACAAAGGGCTATATATTGTATGACACCATTTATAGAAACTGTTCCATATAAGTAAATCTATAGAGACAGAAGTAGATTAGTAGTTGTTTAGGACTAGGGTGGAAGTGAGCATTTGTGGAAATGGGGAGTGAAAGCTAATAGGTACTGGGTTTCTTTTGGGGGTTATAAAAATACTAAAATTGATTGTGGTAATATATACAAACTTAGAAATATACTAAAACAGTAAAATGTACACTTAAATGAATAAATTGCATAGCATTTTAATTATGTCTCAATAAAACTTAAAAGCAGAAATAATATTATATTTTTACTTTATGACATATATCTGTTTAAATTTCCCATATGTAGTGTACATTATAGAATTTTTAGGCACAGTTTTATAGTATAATCACTACATATTCAAATTTGATTTTATACCCTTAAATTTGTACTCTCAAATTTTACTTTGTTGTCTAGAATTTTAATATTGATATGTGAGACATAGACTGTTTCTGTTTTCACTTACACTGTTTTTCAGAATTCATTGTTGTATATCCCATATTGCTAAGTAGTTGTTTTATCTTCCAGTAGCAGAAAGCATGTAATTGATTATATCTGCTATTTGTTATTTCTGAAATATGAACTTTAATAGTTTAACACATGTATACTTATTGTACTAACACATCTTTCTTACTATATTTTTATATTTTTCTCCTACCTTCCCTCTTCTTCCTCTACCATCATCTTTTACTTTTACTACTTCTGCTCTTCCTGCTACCCTCCTCTTTTTCATCTTTGCCTCCTCCTTCTACAGTTCCGGCAGGTGTTTTTTTCCTTTTACATTTTTTAAAAATAAGGTAGTTGTTGGGGCACCTGGGTGGCTCAGTTGGTTAAGTATCTGCCTTCGGCTCAGGTCATGATCCCAGGGTCCTGGGATAGGGCCACGTGTCAGGCTCCTGCTCAGTGGAGAGTCTGCTTCTCCCTCTCCCTCTACTGCTCCCCCTGCTTGTGTTCTCTCTGTCAAATAAATAAATAAAATCTTAAAAAAATAAAAAATTAGGTATTTGTCAACAGAGATCTTTATTTTTGTTCAGTCTTTTTTTTTTTAACAATCTGGAAGCCATATAGTGATTCATTACTTTTGTCCACTTTTGCCCACTACCATCTATTCACACTTCAATCTCTACTTCTCTAACTCATTATTATTTTTTTTTTTCTATTGCCTTCTACTCTGGTGAAATAAAGAAACTGACACAATAGCATACTTCCTGCCCCCTCCTGCATTAAGTTTCTGGTTGGTTAACTCTGTGATGGCTAAATTTCTACACAGTTTCCCCTATTTATTTTCTTCCATTTATTTTTCTTACGGCAATTATTATTATTATATTAGTTTACCTAACACAAATATTTTGAAACTAATTTATTAGGATTCTTATTTATACATAGTTTTGAGATTCCAGAAGTTTGCTTCTCAGTATCTGTCATTTTAACTAATTAAGTTTGGATTTTTCATTTGTTTTTATTCATTTCTTTATTGGCTTGTAAACTCTTCTCTGTCGATTTTCAGGGAAGTCATTTTTAGTGGCACCCACTGATTTCGGTTCAGTGATGTTCTGTCCCCTTTACAAATAAATAAAATATAGCATTTTAGGTCTCTCTTCTCATCCCTCTCATTTCCCCTCCTTACTGTACCCACGCCCTGATGAACTGCTTGGTAGATACCACTCTATTGAACTGTAGATCTGATATTAATATGTTCACTGGAGCAACATTACAGAATATTCCACTGGAAGATGGTATTAAGAGTGGACAATTAAAGGTAAAAGGTTAAAAACAAAAGCAAAAACAAACCTGAAAAACAAAAAAAAAACCTAATTTCCTCATAACAGACTTTTTCTTAGTATATATCTGAAAATCTGAATGCTTCAATTAAGGCATTTATTCAATCCAAGAAATGTTTCTTGTAATAAAACCTTTATTATTTCTGTTCTTAATATTCTTGAATTAAATACAGTGATACTAAATTTCTATACTTTAGATCTGATATTTCTCTTATAAATTTGTTTCCTCTCTAAATGCTTTTGATTTTTGCCATATTAATTTGCAATCTGATAGAGTGGCTTTTTGTATTAAGTACCACTGAAAATTTTTTGTAGTGTTGATTTTTCTATTCAGGGTTATTACTTAGGGTGTAAATATATTATTGAATTCACAGACTCCTATATTATTTTATTCAGATCTACTTTATTGTACTTTTTTATGCAGGTCATATCTTCAATACTATTATCTGATTTTTTAAATCACTGATTTCATCATGGAACAATATAAAATACAATATATATGCTACTTAAATTTACTTTCTTATACTAATATAAATTCTTAGAGCACATTGTTTTACTTCTCAAGTGTTACATTCTTTTCTATGCAGTAAATTGTCTCAACAGTTCTCATTTAATCTTGCTTTCTGTTTGCCAATATTAACTGGGAAAGGCATAGCTATACTTGTAAGTAGATTCTCCTCTGTCCCTGAACTTTTACCCTCATAACAGTGTGCTAAAAACCAAAAACTGAACTGAAGCAATTTCTTTCTAATACTAATACTGAAGCCTGGTGGTTAGAAAAACATTTCGACAAGTTAGAAATCCAGAAGACTAAGAGAAAAAAGGAATTAAAACCTAAAGTAAACCCAGCCAGAAACATCTTTGCTCTGTGGCTTCCTGGTACTTGGTTTATCAGCTACACAGAAGTTTACTTTATATACTCATATATTTATTTAGTCAGATAAATAAATGAGTCTCTAATCTTCTTCCTAATTTTGCCAAAGTTTTATCATTTAAATGGGGCAATAGTAAGGGATTATTAGTCACCTGACCATGAGCTTGGTGAAATGCAGTATATTGGTTTAAAAAGAATCAGCCTATTTTTAATATATTGTTCATATAAAAAGACTGAATCCTGCCTATCATTTTTCCCCTATAAGTTTACTAGTATTCTGCCCATCAAAACAAATAAATGAAAATATATGATTCAATATTCACAAACACACAATCACTTTTAAGAGAAGATGCTTCATTCAACATCACCCACAATAACACTGCATAATTTAAAACAAGTTTGCTCCAAAGATATTACTCTGATCCTCTCTCACTCATGAACAGCCCAAATATCAATAGATAAAATGAGTTATAAAAATATATATAGAATTCTGGTTTCATCTGTGACACATAAAGAGCTTGGAAGCAGTCATTTCAAATTGCTCTTATAATAAGAAAAAGCTGCACAAACTAAAATTCAATAACTTTTCTTAGATCCGTCGGAATACTGAGCTTATAGGATACACCGTTCACCCAAAATCAGGTGAGAAAGATGAATCTAGAGAGGCTCAGCTGAGATCTACTTAGTTGGAGCAAAAGCTTATGAAACCATAAAATGGCAGGAACATTTAAAAATTAACTTTAATGAATTACTGAGTATCGATTAGTAGAAGAGTGAGAAAATTCTAGAATTTCTTGAAGACTGCAATCTTATGTCGGTCCCTAAACTTTCATGGACTTTATTTCCAGGAACTTCACTGGACACTCATGATAAGAAATGTGGTGAGACTGACCTCCTCATGTTGCTGGCAGGTATAAGAAGAGATTAATCATTGTGAAATATGCCCAGAGCCTTTTCTGTAAGATAGGCTTACTCTCCAGGGATAGGTCTTTTCCAAAGTCTTATCAAGAATTGTGGGGAAAGGGCATTCCTCCCACTCCAGCACTCTCTAGCTTTCTTATCTCAAATGGAGGAGGGAGGGGAGGGAGAGATAATACCCAAGAAGAAACACTTTTGAAGTTCATGTTAAGAAATACAAGCCCACTAAAAGGCTGAAATTTAATTGGAAAATTATGGAATCCTCCATCTTCCCTATTCTGTACTACTAAACCTATAGACCTCCAGTATAATAGTGGATTAACTGAAAGAGCTGAAAGACACAGACTCTGTGTATGGAGGGGTACTCAGGGAAACCCAGCAAGATGGAAGACAAAAACAGGACACTAAAGGAATACGAAGCCTCTGACAATTCTACAACAGCAAACTTTTAACATAGCCTAACATAGTCACATATTTAACTGTTACAATTATCAAAATGCCATGCTTGAATTTCAACCAAAATTTACAAGGCATGCCAACTGTCAAGAAAAAATCAGTCTGAAGAAACAAAGCAAGCATCATGACCAGACACAGATAAAACACAAATGTTAGAATTGTTAGGCCAGGAATTTAAAATAACTTTGATTGATATGTTAATAGCTCTAATGGAAAAATAATGCAACCTATAAAAATGGGTCAGTAATATAATCAGAAAGATGGAATTTTTATATAGAAATCAAAAGACAATATTAGAAATAAAAAAAACAGTCAAAGAAATATTTTTGATGTGCTCATTATTCAACTTAAAATGGCCAAAAAAAGAATAAGTCAACCTGAGATAATATTAACAGAAACTTCCCTACATGAAATTTAAAGAGAAAAAGAATAAACTACAAAACAAAACATCCAAAAACTGTGACACAATTACAAAGATGTGACATATGCATAACTGGAATACCAGAAAAAAAAAAAAAAAGAGAGAAGAAATATTTGAGGTACTTTGACATAGTAATGTCCAAAGACTTTTCGAATTCAGTAGTGTACACCAAACCAGAGATCCAGGAAAATCAGAGAGCACCAAGTATCACACGACCTAGTCAGTCATATCATCATTTTATCATGCAGAATACCAAAGAAAAGAAAAAATCTTAGAAAAATCCAGAGCATGCATATCAGTGGATGGGGGCATCTTATCTGTATAGAAACAAGGAGAGTAACTGCAGTGGACTTTTAATCAGAAACTAAGCAAGTAATAAAAGAGTAGGAAAAATAAGTAAAGTATTATAAGAAAATACATCCAATCAAGATTTCTTTTTTTTTTAAAGATTTTATCTATTTATTTGAGAGAAAGGGGGAGAGCAAGCACGAGAGAGAAAGAGAAAGAGAGAGAACGCACCAGCAGGAGAAGAGGCAGAGGGAGAGGGAGAAGCGGACTCCCTGCTGAGCAGGCAGCCAAGATGGGGGGCTTGATCCCAGGATCCCAGGATCATGACCTGAGCTGAAGGCAGATGCTTAACTAACTGAGCTACCCAAGCACTCCCCAACCCAGAATTCTATATCCAAAGAAGAGAGAAATGTGCTCCAAATGAGGGAGGAGAAATAATGACTCCAAAGTGAGGGAGAAATGGTGACTTTCTCAGATAAAGCAAAACTGAGAGCAATCATTGACAGATTTGCCTTGCATCATAGGTTAAATAATTTTTTTTAGGCAGAATGAAAATTATATAGGTCAGAAACTTGTTTTACATAAAGAAAGGAAGTCTGTCAGAAAAATAAAATAAGGTAAAATAAAATATCAATTGTTCTTATTTGTAATCTAAAATTAAAGTAATAATAGTAACAGTGCATTTGGTGAAATAAATGATCGCTATGTCATGAGGGATAGGAGGAAGGAACTGGGAATGTTCTATTATAAAATATCTCCACCACATATGAAGCAATATAAAATTGAGAGTGAAGTTTAATTAGTTCAAATGTTTATTGTAAATCATAAGGAAAACACTATTTTGTTTAAGGAAGGATTGCTGGTATGCTAAGAAAAGAGAGAGTATGGAATCATATGAATGTTCAATCAAAATCAGAGAGAAAAATCTCTGTAGGGGCGCCTGGGTGGCTCAGTGGGTTAAAGCCTCTGCCTTTCTAAATAACATTTATAGTAATATATCCTCCCAAAGTACATATTTATACCCAGGTATAAATATAAGAAACTGCATAGGACCTCTATGTGGGAATCTCAAAATAAAACAAAAACTCATTATCAAAAAATGTTTAAATACATGGAGGGATATATATCATGTTCATAGACTAGAAGATTCAATATTTTTAAAATGTCAGTTTTGATATATGGATTTAACAACATTTCAATCAACATCCCAGCAGTTATTTTTTGAATATCAACAAACTAATTCTAATTTTTTTATGAAAATGCAAAGGACCCCAAAGAGCCAATATAACATGGAAGAGTAACAAAGTTGAAGAACTCAAACTACCTTTCTATAAAGCTACACTTATTATAAAACTATGTTAAATCAAGACAGTGTGATACTAGTAAAAGATAAGACACATAAAGTACAGTCTTTCCAACAAATGGTACTGGAACAATTAAGTGTCCACATGCAAAACAAACAAAATCATAATTCAAAGAACTCTTAAGATTTAAAAGATCTCAACAACATCTCAAAAATGAAGTTATAAAAATGGTAAACATCATAAGAATAGATATTTGTCATTAGGGAATTTACAATTAAAATAGCAATCACTGCATAACCATTAGGGATGTCTATAATGCAAAGAAAAAGGAAGAGGAAGGGGAGGAGACAGAAGACAAAGAGGAGGAAAAGAAGGAGGAAAAGAAAGAAGGCAACAGTGCCAACTGTCAATTACTGGCAGGGATATGAGCAACAGGAATTCTTATTCATTAATAATGGGAATGCAAAATGATAGCCACTTTGGGAGGCAGTTCAGTAGTTTCTTAGCAAATTCTAAATAGTCTTACTTTGCCATTCAACAATCACATACTGAACTGATTTCAAAAGTTATGCCTATATAAAAATCTGCATATAAATGTTTCTAGAATCTTTATAATGTCAAAAACTGGTAACAACCACAGTGTCTTTCAATACATGAATGGATATACAAGCGGTAACATGTCTATGGAATATTGTTCATTGATTAAAAATCAACAAACAAGATATCAAGACATAAAAGAATACAAAGGAATCTTAAGTGCATATGTTAATGACAGGAGAGTGTGCATTATATGAATGGAGGTTTGAGTCCTTAGATTCCCCAGTAAAAGATTTACATGGGGATCTTTGCTCCAATAAAGACAACCAGAAGGAAAGTCACAACCACAAAGCAGCTCATTAAAGTGAGAGTACACTCTCAAGGTGGGAGAGCAGGCAGGTTCCATGAAGTGGAATGGCCTCCAGGTTCTCTTTGGATTGAGTCTTTC
>JAPYYM010002357.1:0-12374 GCA_028534135.1 Potos flavus
ATTTATTTGTCAGAGAGAGAGCACAAGCAGGCAGAGAGGCAGGCAGAGGCAGAGGGAGAAGCAGGCTCCCTGCCGAGCAAGGAGCCCGATGCGGGACTCGATCCCAGGACCCTGGGATCATGACCTGAGCCAAAGGCAGCTGCCTAACCAACTGAGCCACCCAGGTGTCCCCATTTCAGAGAATTCTATAGCACATTTAAGCTTGTGTATCTCTTTAAAAAACTTAACACACACACACACACACACACAAGTGTAGGCATATACATATTGTTCTGCACCTTGCTTTTTGCATTATATATACTGTATATATTACATATAGAACTATGTAATTCCTCTCAGTAGCAACATAATATTCCATTTACTCAAGCGGTTCTTCAGCTAGATGTTTTGTTGATTCCAGTGAAAATTCTTGTACAAGCCTCACTTGTTATAAGTGTGAGCATAAATGTAGGATAAATGTCTAAATATGGGATTGCTAGGCCCAACAGACTATACATTAAATGTTTCTCACACACATTTCCAAATAGCGCCTCCAAAACCACTGTATAAATTTTATTGCCACCAACAGTATATGCAAGCGCTAGTTGGCTCATTTTCTCACCAACACAGTGTGTCATCAGATTATTCGTATGTGCTAATATAAAAGTGATAATGCTATCTCATTATAGTTTTAATTATTATAAGTAAACTGAACATTTTAAAATATGTATAAAATACCTTTGTACTTTTATATGAACTGCTTACCCTTTTACCTATTTCTTTTAAGATTTTATTTCTTTTTTTTTTAAGATTTTATTTATTTATTTGACAGAGAGAAAGAGATCACAAATAGGCAGAGAGGCAGGCAGAGGGAGAAGGGGGAAGCAGGCTCCCTGCTGAGCAGAGAGCCCGATGTGGGGCTTGATCCCAGGACCCTGAGATCATGACCTAAGCCAAAGGCAGATGTTTAACCCACTGAGCCACCCATGTGCCCCTTTAAAATTTTATTTCTAAGCAGTCTCTATACCCAACGTGGGGCCCAAACAACCCTCAGATCAAGAGTTGCATGCTCTTAAAAAAAAAAAGAGTTGCATTCTCCTTGGAATGAGCCAGCCAGATGCTCTAACCTTTTACCTATTTTTGGTGATTTATGCATATATATATGTATATATAATATATACATATTATATATAAAGAGTACCTAAAATTATTAATGAATTATTGGTTTATTGTCCTGTGATGTTTGTTGCACATATTTTCCTCATATTTTGTGATTTCTTAATTTCAATGATACATTCTTTTATGGCTTTTTTTTTAAATTATTTATTCATTTGACAGAGACACAGTGAGAGAGGGAACACAAGCAGGGGGAAGTGGGAGAGGGAGAAGCAGGCTTCCCGCCCAGCAGGGAGCCTGATGTGGGGTCTGTCCCAAGACCCTGGGATCATGACCTGAGCTGAAGGCAGATGCTTGACAACTGAGCCACCCAGGCGCCCCCAAAGAGGTCTGATTTTTTTTTTTAAAGATCTTATTTATTTATTTGACAGAGAGAGAGAGAGAGAGATCAGAAGTAGGCAGAGAGGCAGGCAGAGGGAGAGGGGGAAGCAGGCTCCCCGCTGAGCAGAGAGCCCGATGCGGGGCTCGATCCCACAACCCTGAGATCATGACCTGAGTTGAAGGCAGAGGCTTTAACCCACTGAGCCACCCAGGCGCCCCTGAGGTCTGATTTTTGATTTGATCTTTGATTTGTTAAAAGACCTTTAGATTTATTCAATATTTAAGCCTCACCTTCACTCAAAAATGCCTCCACTTTGTGCTACTAAAAATTGTGGGTTCTCATGCAAACGTTAGGCACGAAAGCAAAATATTTCACATTAGTTTTATTAATTTTTTTTGTTTGTTGTTTTTGTTCAGTTTTAAAATTGAAATATATGAAAACCACTGTTGGCAGTATCATTGTTGTCTCCTTACTGTATCATTAAAGATGAAAATTTCTTTTCTTTTTTTTTAAAGATGAAACTTTCAAATGTCTCCACTTACTTTTTCTTCCAAGTAAACATTTTTAAAAATTGTGGTAACATAAAACTGACCTGTTACCCATTTCCAAGTGTATGTAGTTCAACAGCGTTAAGTACATTTGCGTTGTTGTGCAACACTCCTGATTAATCATTTACTTTTTTAAAATTTTTTTAATTTAAAATTTTTTTTTTACTTTTTTTTAAAGATTTTATTCATTTATTTGACAGAGAGAGACATCACAAATAGGCAGAGAGGCAGGCAGAGAGAGAGGGGGAAGCAGGCTCCCTGCTGAGCGGAGAGCCCGAAGCGGGGCTCGATCCTGGGCCCCTGAGATCATGACCTGAGCCAAAGGCAGAGGCTTAACCCACTGAGCCACCCAGGCGCCCCAATCATTTACTTTTTTAAATAAATGTACAGCTTGCCATGAAAAAGACCAAGATCAGCTTAAAAATGATATGTTGAATCCTGAGAAGCAAAAGCCAGTCAGTAATTTGAAACTGATGTGCGTGGCATCTTTCTGCAACACAAATGCGTTCTATAAAAAGGAATGTGTTTCTTGGCTCTAAGTGCCAATACATTAAATCTGGCCATTTAGAAATTGATCTTCAACCTGGTTCTTAAACTCTCCTATTCAGCCTGGACTCAGAGACCAAGCTGTGGCTTCTGTCCTCGTTACTCTAAGGACAACAGGACATGTCAGCAGCCTCCACTCAGTAGCTGTGACCTTCTTTGTGGAAATGTCCAAGGCCCACCTGGAGCTTTTTAGGCTTTGGATGAGGTTCTGCTAATGTTACTTAGGTAAGTGAAGAAATACCTCTTTCGAGTCCCCTGCCCCCTTCTCATCTTGCTTCAGGTGTTGCTCCCATCCAATGAGCCACTTAATCTGGGAATATCTTTTTTTTTTTCCCTTCATGTAGACATATGTTGGTGGTGCTGTGAATGAAAAGGTGCTAGCCAGCCATATTGTTGCTCACTACCACAGAAGAAGTGTTATCCGGGTGGGATTCTAAAGGCCGTCCTTCTGAGTGGAGTGGCCCATTTCCAAAGGGAGTGTTTTTTCCCCTCTGTCATGTGGAGGGACATATGTTAATGAATGGGGGCAGGAGAGAGGCAATTAAAGGAAGCTCTTGGCCTCTGGCAGCCGCGTCAGCTCTTGGAGCCGGATCAGGAGCAGCTGTGCAGCTCTTCCTGACAGAACCCTGAGCCTCCGCACGCTGCCTAAGAGGCTGCTTTCCGGCAGATTGCTGCCATGACAGAAGACATAAGGGGCCTCGTCAGTCCATTTTCCGGCGGCGATTGCGCCCTGTTTGATTCCTTCTTTTTGGGGTGCTTATTTGTACAACTCGCCTCCCAAAAGTTAAAAATTCACCTCCCGTTATGGAAAATTACAGGACATGATAGATTATCTTTGTGACCGGAATTAATCTTTGCATGAGAAAGGAAGAAAGAGGTCCCCTCTCTCCACTTTCTAAAACACGCTGAGAGAAGCTGGAAAGAAAAGAATCCGAAAGAGCACCGAGTCAACCAATGCAAGTTAGTGCGTGTGAGAAATAATATCAGAGCCTTGATTCTTTTTTTTCTTCCTGTAGCTGACTTGAGGACTAATAATAGTATTTTCTTTGTAGGGTCGCGGGGAACATTAAGTCACTTAACACAGTGCTCAGATGAGTGCTTTGTACCAAGTAATCAGGTGCTAGCTAGTGTCGTAAGTGTTCTCATCACTTCATTTCTCAGGCCATCTCTCAGTATATTCTGAAACATCAACCTTTCTTTTTTTTTTTTTTAAGATTTTATTTATTTATTTGATAGAGACACAGCAAGAGAGGGAACACAAGCAGAGGAAGTGGGAGAGGGAGAAGTACGTTTCCCGCACAACAGGGAGCCCGATGTGGGGCTGGATCCCAGGACCCTGAGATCATGACCTGAGCTGAAGGCAGATGCTTAACGACTGAGCCACCCAGGCGCCCCAACATCAGCCTTTCTGAAAACCTGTCTTTTAGGTTTGCTTTCTGTCGAGCGTTTGCTTCCACTTGCTCTCAAGAGGCAAAAGCTGCCACGATCCCTATTTCTCTGTGAAACAAAACAGAACAAAAGAGAAACAATGTTATTTCCAATTTTGTTTTGGATCACAGCTAGAGATCACATTGCTTTTTTCTTTTTTAATGAATGATGCTTTCTTTAAGTGTATTTGTTCATAGAAAGATATTTTGGAAGAGAAAACAGGTCCTGGAATCTTAAACTTGGAAGGTTTTCATTCATTCATTCAACTGCCAGGGGCTGCTCCCTTCGATGGGAATACAGAAATGAAGAAGCAGATGTGGCCGCTGCCCTAGGGAAGCTTTCTTTCTAGAATTGAAAATAGGCAATAAACCTATGAATAAGTGGACAAAGCAATTAAACTATAAATATATGTCACAAGAAAGCAAAACAGGCATTTGCTAAAGAAGTGCCTGGTGAGGAGAGGGGTTGCTGTATGGGGCGGTCTTGGAAGATTTTTAAAGGAAGTGACATTTGAGGTCTGGATGGTGAGCAGGAGGAATGAGCCCTGCAGGATCCTGGGAAGAGTGTTCAAACTAGAAGGAACAACAAATGCCAAGTCCTAAAGCCGAAGCCAGATGGGTTTGTTGGAAGGGCCGAAAGGCTGTGTGTATGGACAAAGGGATAAATTGAGGCTTGGGAGAGGCAGGGCAAGATCTTTTAGGGTCTTCTCTCATGGTAAGAAATTTGGATTTTATTCCAGGTGGAATGTGAAGCCGCTTGAGGGCTTTAAGGGGAAGGTCATGACTTATGACATTTTTAATTGCTTTGGTTGCTGAGTGGAGAATGAATGGAAGTGATGGGCAAAGAGTGGGACCAGGGCGGCTGGTTAGGACCCTGCTACAACGGTCCTGGTGGGAGACATGATGGGGGGGCTTGGGCTAGGGACATCTTGCAGGATAGAAGGAGCATTTTGGGGACATGTTGTGAACATAGAGTTGATATGACAGGCTCGTATGTCATGGATGTGGGGGTTGAGGGAAGAAGACTCAGGTTTTGAGATGACCCTATCCCAAGGTTTTGGTTTGAACAACTAAGTGACCTTCGAGTTCATGTAGTCTAATAGTCTTCTGCCTTTTGAATTCTATGAGCTGTTAACACAGATGAAAGATTAGGGAGTAGATGAAATAGTGATGCTATTTTCAATTTTGCCATGTAAGTCAAAAATGAAGCAGCAGCTATCATCTATGACTGTTATTTCAAGAAGAGTGGAGTCTAAGGATGAGAAGGTAGGGAGGATGGCACCTGGGTGGCTCAGTTGGTTAAGTGTCTGCCTTTGGCTCAGGGATCCTGGGATCAAGTCCTGCATCGGGCTCCCTCCTCAGCAGGGAGTCTGCTTCTTCCTCTGACCCTCCCCTCTCTCATGCTCTCTCTCTCTCTCATTCTCTAATAAATAAATACAATCTTTAAAAAAAAGATAGGAAGGATTAATTTTGTGTAATCTCATAACTAAAAATCCCTTATTCATTTTTATTTTACTTTTAAAATATTTTTATTATTATTTTTTTATTATTTTTTTAAGTAGGCTCCACGCCCAGTGTGGAGCCCAATGCAGGGCTTGAACCCAGGACTCTGGGATCAAGACCTGAGTCAAGATCAAGAGTCAGACACTCAACCAACTGAACCATCCAGGCACTCCAAAAGATTTTTATTTTTAAATAATCTCTATACCCAACATGGGGCTCAAATTTACAACCCCGAGATTAAGAGTCACATGCTTCAAAGATTGAGCCAGCCAGGCACCTCAAAGGGCAATCCTTTAAATTCAATAAAGTGAGCTCTAGGAAAAATTCATGACTTTTTTTTAAAAATCATTTTGTCTCAGATCAGTAGAAACTGTCATAACTGGACAGATATTTGGGAACTACTGGTTTAGTTCATTTTTCCAATTTGGGTGGAAATCCTAATTATGGCATCCCTGACAGATGTTCTTGTAGCTTCTGCATGAATACTTCCCGTGGAGGGCACACACTGTCTCAGCAGGCAGCCCATCCCACTATGGAGGAGTTCTAACTGATGGATGGCTTCCCTGCCACCTCTAGATCCTAGCCCTGTCTGCCTGACGTACACAGAGTAAAAGCTGATCTCTTGGCTGCACTCCATCTTTCAAACATCTGAAGACATCAGTCATGTCCACCTTTTTCAAAAGGCAAACATGTCTAGCTCCTTTAATTCTCACTGGATCCAAACGCAGAGTACATCATAAACAACATAGGCATGGAGGCTCCTAAGATTGCCGTTCTTTATGTCCGACAGCAGGCGTTCAGTGGGGGTTTTGTATCTGTCCTCCTGCCCAGTCCCACACATGGGAAAGAGAGAGTTGGGGAAAAAGCGTCTATTTCCCTTTAAGCGGATTTAGGCTGGATATTTGGACATCTATTTTGAAATTGAGGCAGGATGAGGAATTTAAATGCACACACAGATCTTGATTTCATAACCCCCTTGGGCATTAACATCATTTGTTTGAGAGAGACCTGGATTTAGAGGACAAATTAATTCATGTTCAAAGCTTTAGGGCTTAAAAAATCCAGCCTTGCTTCTGATTAATGTCAGGGAGACTATTTCTGACTTTACAGGCAGGTAACTTAGAACTAATGTTTGTGAAAGCACCTAGCACAGTGCTGGCTCATTGGTAAAGGTTTATTTCTTTTCTTTCCTTTTTTCCCTTCCTGACTTCTTTCCTTTCCTCCCTCCCTCCTTCCTCCATCCTCTTTTTTCTTGTATATAATTAATCTTTCCAGTTTTATTGATGTATAGTGGACTCACAGCATTGTGTAAGTTTCAGGTGTACGTCACAATGACCTGACTTCCATGTATTGTGAAGTGATGACCGCAGTAAGTTTAGTTAATATCCATCATCTCCTATGGATACAGAACAAAAAGGAAGAAAAAGTTTTTTTTTTCCTCGTGATGAGAACTCTTAAGATTTACTCTCTTAACAACTTTCAATTATACTGTATGGCTATGTTAAGTACAGTCATCATGTTGTACAATAATACCCAGTATTTATTTATTTAATTATAAAGATTTTATTTATTTATTTGAGAGAGAGAGAGAACACAAGCAGGGGGGGTAGGGGCAGGGAGCCTTAGGCGGGGCTCGATCCCAGGATCCCGGGATCATGACCTGAGCTGAAGGCAGACACTTAACCAGCTGAGCCACCCAGGTACCCCCATACCCAGTATTTATTTATCCCATAACTGGAAGACTACCTTTTGACTACCTTCCTGCAACTTCCCCTCTCTCTCCCTTCTCCCTGTGGTAACCACACATCTGATCTCTTTTTTTATGAGTTTGATTTGATGTGATTTTTTTTTTTTTTTTTTTTTTTAGATTCCACATATAAGTGAGATCATATAGCATTTGTCTTTCTCTGTCTAACTGACTTCACTTAGCATGGTGCCCTCAGCATCCATCCATCCATGTTGTTACAAATGGCAGGATTTTCCTCATTTATATGGTTGAATAATATCCCGCTGCATATGGACACCACATTTTCTTTATCCATTCATTGGTTGACAGACAGAGGTTGTTTCCATGTCTTGGGAATTGTAAATAATGCTGCAGTGGACATGGGAGTGCACCTGTCTCTTTGACATAAGGAAATGGAAAGGTGGAAATCCTGGATCATAATGTAGTTCTACTTCTTAATTTTTTGAGGATTCTCCATACTGTTTTCCATAGAGCTTGTTTCAATTTACTATCCCAACAACAGTGAACAAGGGTTTCCTTTTCTCCACATCCTCACCAATGCTTGTTACCTCTTGTCTTTCTGGTGATGGCCATTCTAACAGGTATAAGGTGAATTCTTACTGTGATTCTGATATGCATTTCCCTAATACTAAGTGATGTCGAGCATCTTTTCATGTATCTATCAACCATTCACATATCTTCCTTGGAAAAATGTCTGTTCATGTCCTTTGCCCATTTTTAATTGGATTGTTTTTTGCTATTGAGTTTTATGATATTAACCCCTTATCAGATATATGATTTGCAAGTATTTTTTCCTATTCTGTAGGTTGTCTTCTCATTTTGTTGATTCTTTCTTTTTTTTTTTTTAAGATTTTATTTATCCATTTGACAGAGAGAGACACAGCGAGAGAGGGAACATAAACAGGGGGAGTGGGAGAAGGAGAAGCTCCCTGCTACACAAGGAAGCCTGATGTGGGGCTCAATCCCAGGACCCCAGGGTCATGACCTGAGCCGAAGGCAGATGCTTAACGACTGAGCCACCCAAGCGCCCCATTGCTGATTTTTTCTTTTGCTGTGTAGAAGGTTTTTAGTTTGATGGAGTCCCACTCGTTTATTTTTTATTTTGTTGCTTGTGCTTTTCGGTAACGTATTCAAAAAATCATTGCCTAGACCGTGTCAAAAAGCTTTTCTCCTATGTTTATCCTGTCACCCAGCCATTTCCTAATGGAAGCATGAGATCCTCAGGCTACTCCCATCTTTGCCCAACGCACCCATCCCAAGAGTAGGCTGGGAATCTTTCTTTGGCTGAGTTACCGGTGGGTACATTCCAGGGCAGGCCATGAATGCCTGCAAATCCCACTCCATCTCACAGCCTGTGAGGGGTTGGGCTTGGCTTGCCCAGTCTGGAGGAAGCCACTCGCTGGCAGGGAACAATGGCTTCTCTCTGTCCTGAGGTACATAATAAGGCCAATGACTGCACGTGTTTATGTTTGCTCACTGTGTACAATGTGGTTCTTGATGACTAAGGTTCCTTTTCTGGGATAAGGGCAGTTAAGACCCCGAAGACAAAACTGCCACTGTCAGCTTTCAAATAAATTCAGTTTGAGTATTATATACCAATCAAACTCTCAAATTGAAAAACAATCTATTCCAGTATTCCAGGTTTTACTTCTCCAAATACATTAAGAGGTCTGAGAAAAAAAGAAAAATTTCCATGAAATTTAGTATCACCCTAAATGTTACTAAACATTTATATCCAGCATATTTAAAAGGCCAGTTTAAAGGACGCCTGGGTGGCTCAGTTGGTGAAGCGTCTGCCTTCGGCTCAGGTCATGATCCCAGGGTCCTGGGATAGAGTCCCACATCGGGTTCCTTGCTCGGCAGGGAGCCCGCTTCTCTCTCTGCCTCTGCCTGCCAGTCTGCCTGCTTGTGCTCTCTCTCTGACAAATAAATAAAATCTTAAAAAAAAAAGGGCCAGTTTACGGGTTTATCTTTCAGGCATGCTAAATGACCAGATCTAAGGATAATGCTGGTTTGTGCTCCTGTGTGGGACTAGTGATCCTACGTGAGTGAGAATCCCTGTGTAATGTCAGCCTGTACAAAATGGGGCAGGTTTCGCTCTGTGGAGAGTGCTCCTTTTGTAGGGGCGTGAAAGGGGCCCAGACTTGTTCTGTTGGGAGAGGATCTCATCACCCTGCGGGTCTTGTTCTTATAGCCTTTCACGAGGATTGAGCCTGCTTCATCTTTCTCCACTCTCCGCCTTGCTCACTAGGTTCGAGGCCTACTGGTCTTTCTGTTCTTCCAACCAGCCAAGCTTGTTCCCACCTTAGGTTCCTTGCACTTGCTTTTGCTGTTACTTTCTGCCCCCTTTTAGATATTCACATGCTTGCTTGAGTCATTTAACTCATGTCTTCCTTCCCATGTCACTATCTGAGAGAATCTACTTTGACCTCTCTCATCATCCCCTTTAAAGGCACAACATCTCATTTTCTTTTCTTCAAAGCACTTATTTTATTCATGCGTTGTTTACTGTCTCTCTTTCTCTGCCAAGATATAGATATCAGAAGAGCGGAAACCACATCTATCTTGCTAATTCTCTATCCCCAGTGCCTAGAACATAAAAGATCCTCAACAAATTTTGATGGACAGTCGGGTGATAGTGTCCATTTTGGGAAGAGAGGCAAGAGAGAATCTACCTTTCACTTCGCAGTGCCTAAAGGACTTCTCTGTGATGTGGAGGAAACCTTATTTTCTCCTCAGTAGTCCTGATACTTCAGGTGAGCTGGTTGCCCGTTGGGAGAGCTATCCAGCTGACTTAGTTTGGGAAACCATTTTTGAGATAACCACTTAATGTGTACGTGTGTGTGTGTGTGTGTCTGGTACCCCAGCTTTATCATGATCTTAATGGAGAAAAAAAGGAGGTGAAGAGAGGGGTAGGTGGGAATCTTATTATATGAAAATCACACCAGAGGGACGCCTGGGTGGCTTGGTCAGTTAAGTGTCTGCCTTAGCTCAGGTCATGATCCCAGGGTCCTGGTATCAAGCCCCGAGTTGGGCTTCCCTGCTCAGCGGGGACCTACTTCTCCCTCTCCCTCTGTTGCTCCCCCTGCTTGCGCGCTCTCTCTCTGTCAAGTAAATAAATAAAGTCTTAAAAAAAAAAAAGAAGAAAACAAAAAAAGAATCACACCAGGGTCTGCTAGGAAGGAAGGTGAACCAATGTGGAAATAGGAGGTAGGTGAGTGCACAACATGTGTAGAGGAACAAGGACTCTGATCTCCCCTGTTTGTGGTGTGCACCTTTCTTTTTTCTTTTCTTTTTTTCTTCTTCTTCTTCTTCTTTTTTTTTTTTTTAAGATTTTATTTATTCATTTGAGAGAGAGAGACAGAGCACAAACAGGGAGAGGTGGAGGGAGAAGGAGAAGCAGACTCCCCACTGAGCTGGGAGCCCAACATGGGGCTCGATCCCAGGACCCAGAGATCACGACCTGAGCCGAAGGCAGACACTTAACCATCTGAGCCACCCAGGCGCCCCTCTTTTTCTCTTTCCTTCTCTCTTTCTTTGTCTTTCACTCTCTCTCTTTCTTTCTTTCTAAGATTTAATTTACATATTTAGGAGAGATCACGAGCAGGGGGAGGGGCAGAGGGTGAGAGAGAGACAGAGAAGCAGACTCCCCGCAGAGAGTGGAACCTGATGTGGAGCTTGATTCCAGGGCCCCAAGATCATGACCTGAGCTGAAGTCAGATACTTAGCTGACTGAGTCACCCAGGTGCCCCTGGTGTGGACCTTTTCTAATCACATTGCTCTAGTCATATGTCTGCGTAGACAAAAGAAAAACCAACTATAAGTAAGGAAAATAAGAAAGGAAGAAAAGGGGGAAAAAGTAAAAATAGGGAGAGGTAAAAGGTTAAAGGAATTAAAATGAAGAACCATTTAGGGGCACCTGGCTGGCTCAGTTAGTAGAGCATGCAACTCTTGATCTTGAGATGTATGAGGGGAGGGAGAGATGAGTGAGAGAATCTAAAAAAGGCTTGACGATACATAGTAACGGATTGGGTCATAAGAAAGAGTCACTGATGACTCTGGGTTTTTTAAAAATATTTTTTTAAAGACTTTTTTTGTCAGAGAGAGAGAGAGAGCGAGAGCGAGCACACAGTGGGGGAGCAGCAGGTAGAGGGAGAAACAGCATCAGAGCCCTATGTGGGACTTGATCCCAGGACCCGGGGATCATGACCTGAGCCAAAGGTAGACGCTTAACCTACTGAGCTACCCAGGCATCTGATGACTCTGGTTTTAAACTGGGTCTGTATTTTGGGATGTTAATAAGAACTCCTGCCTCATCTGACTTATGCAATGTGAAATATATATCCTCTCAAACAAAAATAAGTCTAATGTGGTTCTGAGGTTGGTTAATTCAGTGGCTCAGAGTCAAAGGTGATATCAAAGACTCATTTTCTTGTATACTCAGTGAGTTGACTGGCCTGAGTATGGCTTTGGTTGTTTTCTTCATGGTCCGAGATGGCTGCTTTAGCTTCATATTCCCATCCTCACAAGCAGATGTTAACTCTAACTGGATGAAGTGAGGCTGTCTCCTTCTACCAGTGGAAAATCTCCTGGAAATTCTCCATTCTTTTTTGGCAGTCTTCCTTTCATGTCTCATTGGTCATAATCATGTAACATGCTCATGTCTAAACTAATTATTGTGAGGGAAGTAAGAGTATGAATAAGTCATTCCTGATTGGGGAAGGGTCTAGGCTTCTCTGAAGCCAATAGCCATGTACCACCTGAATAAAATCAAGCTTTTATTAGCTAGGAAGATGATGGAGGCATGATTGTGAATATAGGCAACCATCAGTGTTTGTCTGGGTGTCTGACTAAGGCATGTTTTATTTTATTTTATTTTATTTTTCCCAAATACTTTTATTTTATTTTTTCAGTGTTACAAGATTCATTGTTCATGTACCACACCCAGTGCTCCATGCAATACGTGCCCTCCTCAATACCCACCACCAGGCTTGCCCAACCCCCACCCCCCACCCCTCCAAAACCCTCAGTCTGTTGCTCAGAGTTCACAGTCTCTTATGGTTCATTGCCCCTCCGATTTCCTCCAATTCACTCCTCCCTTCCCCCTCAAAATGTCCTCCATGTTT
>JAPYYM010002358.1:0-12371 GCA_028534135.1 Potos flavus
CTCCAACGGATTTCTTAAAAGAACTTCGCAAGCTGATTACACAATTCACCTGGGAAAGAAAATGCATGAAATCCCCCAAGGAATGAAGAGAAGGGCGAGCAATAGGAACTTAGTCCACCGGATGGGAACACACACGACAAAGCCAGGCAGTAAGGATTTAGGGTGAATTTAGTGTGTGATAAGGATGTTTTAACATACGGTGTGGCTCTCCATTGGAAGGATGGCCTTATTGTCCCTATGTTATTATCAAACGTAAAACATAAAGAGATAAAAGCTTATCCTGAAAGTGTTAGGAAAAAAAATAACATTTTCCCTGGATAAATAATATTGATATGAATAATTCACAAAACGCGGAATCCATAAATGAAAATATTTGACTACATAAACACTGTTAAAATTCCACATGACAAATGAACTATAAACAAAACTTTTAAAACATGACAGGTTGGGAGAAAATATTTACATCATAACTAACTAATCCCCCAAAATTAACATGCAAAACATATAAAGAGCTTTTTTTTAAAAAAAAAAAGAAAGATTTTTTAAAAAGGGAAAAAACTGGCAAAGACTATAAATAGGCAAGTCACAGGAAAAGAAATACGAAAGGCCAGTGAACATAGGAAAAAATGTTTATCATGAAGGCAATGTAAAATAAGGTATTGAGATTGCATGTTTCACCCACTGCTTGGTGAAAATTAGAGACCCTGCCGATGTCTAGTATTGAGAGGATGTGGGGACATGGTTGGTGGGCCCCGAGTGACATCGGGTGGGAGGGCCACTTGGAAGGGATTTTTGGCAGGATGAAGAGGCTGTGTGTAAGATGAGAACATGGATTCCTTCACCCTACTGATACCGTCTTGAAGGGAAGTCGCAGCACGTGTGACAGAGGCCTGCATGTGCCCTCTGATTGCGGTGTTGGATTTTTGTGCTAATAACACCAAGGACGCGGTCTAAAAGACGATCTGTGGGAAGACGAACTGTATGGTACCAACGGCCGAGAGGCACAGGTATGTGAACCGACTTGGGTCGATCTCAAACACAAATTGCTAAGAGAAGAAAGCACATTGTAGAACAATATGGCCAGCATAATCCTGTTTATTTTTTGAAGAACCCTATATATCTGTGCAAGTTCCCATCTCTGTAAGTGCACATCCAAATGGCAAATGCCGCATGGTCGGTGGGTGGGGGGGGGGCGCCGAGGAGAGAGGGGCGCGGGGATGCCGAGGGCAGACTTTCGCTTTCTACTCTCTGTGCTTCTGTCTTGTTGGAACGCTTTTAAGGGGCACGTTCACATTTCACTCGGGTTGAAAAAGAAAGCAAGATGGGGGCACCTGGGTGGCTCAGTCGGTTAAGCATCTGCCTTCGGCTTGGGTCATGATCCCGGGGTCCTGGGATCGAGCCCCGCATTGGGCTCCCTGCTCAGTGGGGAGCCTGCTTCTCCCTGTCCTCTCTGCTCGCGCTCTCTGTCTCTCTCTCTCTCTGCCTTTCTCTCTCAAATAAAGAAATAAAATCCTAAAGAAAAGAAAAACAAGAAAAGAAAAAGACAGGAAGACAAGACAGAAAGGGAAGGGGGGAGACAACAGGAACAACTTTCTACATGGGTCTTGATGCCCAGGGAAAGGGGCATAAGGAACCAAAGGTAATTAAAAAACAAAACAAAACAAAAAAAACCCAACAAATAACTTCGAAATTATTATTCTATGTGTCTGGGGTTTTACGTTGGGATGATCACAACGTCTGGAAACTACACGGAGGTGGCGGTCATGCAATACTGTGAACCTACGGGATGTCCCAGAATTGTGCATTTGCAAACGGTTCATTTTGTGTTACACACAACCCTCCATGGCTCCCCGCTGCCCGCGGAACAGTCTCCGAACGCCCCAGCCCAGCATCTAGCCCTTCCTCAGTCAGGTCTCAGGCTTCCTTTCCCCAGGCTCTGGGGGGACTCCCGTGGGGGACCCGCAGCTACAGCATTTCTGAGCCCCCGATTTTCTGAGATGATCCCACTTCCCAGGAGCAATAATTGTAAAAGAAAGGCAAGAAGGGAACTATTTAAAAGGAAAATAAGTATTACCAAAGGGACACAGCAGCCATGGTTAACACAATTAAAAACAGACTAGCTGCAAGCCAAGTACTCGTCCACGTGTGGCCAGTGGCCGCCTCATTCGCCAGCGCTAGAGAATCTCTTGGGCTCTACCAGCGAGGGAACCAGCGCGTCACCTGTTTCTAGACCCCAGGGGGCAGCACAGGGCGAACGGGATGGAGGCAGAAGAGGGGCCCTCGGGAGGCACCCGTGAGACCATCCTTTGGCCAAAGGGGGTGAGAATTCCGAGCCACGATGCTATTATTAACATTATTATTCCTCTCTGTTCCCAGGCAACATTTCCAATAAACTTTGTTTTTCGCCTAAAAAAAAATTGAGATGTCACTGACATAACATTATATTAGCTTCCCGGGTACAACATAGTGACTCGAGACAGGCATGTATATATGGCAAAATGATCACCAAGATCATTTGTTAATGATGGCTAGTTAACTTCATCAACACGCAGTTACAAAGTATTTTTTCTTGCCATCAGAGCTTTTTGCCATCTACCTACTCTTTGAGCAACTCTCAAATACACAACGAGCCCTATTGCTAATTACAGCTACCGTGTTGTACATCACATGCCCAGAACTTAACTGATTTTCTAAGTGGAAGTTTGCACCTTCTGACCACTTTCACTTTTAAAGGGAACCACAGCACGCTGAAAACCGTGCTGTGTGTTCTAGCTGACCAGGCTTGACGCCGCCCGTTGTCAAATTTTTGCAAACCTCTCCCCCAGATAGAAGAGTCGACATTTAAAAGAATGCCTCCGTGAGCACTCCAAGTACTTCCCATAAAGTCTTGAAGACTATTTTTGAAATGGCAAATACGGTACGGGTTCTAAAGTTAAATTTTAGAGAAACCTATTTACATGGACAGTTTCCCCAGAAGCAAGGCCAGGCTCGGTGGCCGGGGATTTTATCTCTGCTAAGTATTTTCAGTTTGAACTTCCTCACCCTCACTTACTATTTTGCTAAGAAAAAAAGCAGAGCTAATAAATATTGACCTGCAGAAATCCCTCTTAAAGCAAAAAGAAAAAAAAAAAAAAAAGAAGAAGAAGAAAAAGAAAAGAAGAGTTAGCCAGAAGAGTGAGGGAGGGAGTGGGCCCGGCTGGGCTGTGTGAGAAGTGGGGCCTCATGCTCGCTGCTCTCAGATGGAGAGGCGGCTTATTTTCCCATCTCTCTCAGGCGCTGTGATTTATCTTTCTGCTCCTTTCTGGGTAACCATTTGCATCATTGGGGTCGAAATGTGTTCACACCTCCCAGCAGGAATACATCCTTTAGTTGGGAAGCGTGGGATGGGGCTGAGGGATACAGAGGGCTGGAGTGGGCGTGGGGGCCCAGGAGGAGGGTGGTGAAACGGGCATGGGCTCTGTGTCTTGTCTCTGTCTGGCTCAAGACAGAAAGGAGGGGAGATGGGGGGCAGGGGGGTGCTGTCGGGAGCCCCTAAGTCCTCCCCCACCTCCAGTATTCAGCATTTGCCTCCAGAATCATCATTTCCCTCTGCTACATGCAAAGAAGGAAGCCCATCTTCTCCTTCTCTGTGTCCGTTTCCCCTTTTCTCTTGCCCCAAGCAAAGGTTCTGTATTTAACAAAGCTGCACGCTTTGAACCCCTCCCTGTCAAGAATGTAACCACGTGTCTTTTGATGCTCGTTGAAGATAGACGGTGTCCCTAATTGTGCAAGCTTATACATACTAAAAACCTGCACCAATCTTCATCTTTCAAAACCCTTCATGGCTCCCCTGGTCCCCAGATCAGGGGCATTCTCTGTCTCCCCATTGCTGGGAGCCTGAGAGGGATATTTTTATCCTTAATTACACAGTCCTGAGATACTCTTCTTTCTAGCTTGCTTCATTTCTTTTTGTGAAACTCTCGAGGTACTTGGTGGGAGACAGAAATGACAGCTGGCAGACAAGCTCTGTGTCCTCAGCCTGGAGAGGAGCTGCCTAGGGGAGAGGCAGCCTGGGGCAGCCCCCTGATTGACTCTGCCACTCGCCCCCACCCTCCCCTGCCGCCTCCCCTTCGTCCCAGACCCTGTTCCTGCTGCTCTTGCTACAGAATCCGAAAGGGCTGCTCCGAGCACTCCCCTCTCCTAAACCTTGGTCGATGTCACTATCATGGAAGGAATCGTAAAATTTTAGAGCACAGAGGCCTTTGGAGGTCTCCACTCCACTCCCCTCCTTGCAGAGGTAAAGAGATGGAGGCCTTTCCTCCCTCGCTCATATTACAAATTTACCCCTTCATGCAACCATTTAGCAAATGCCTATTGGGAATCTCCCGCGGGCCACGTGGTCTTCTAAGAGCTGCAGACACAGCGGTGAGCAAGGAGGATGAGGTCTAGCTCCCCCTGGGTTTCACATCCTCATAGCAGAGACAGATGACAAATGAGCGAGTTGATGAATAACGGATAGTCACTGTGGTGGGCAGAACCCCCTCCAAGAAGTCCACAGCCTGATCCCTGAATCCCAGAGATATGTTTACGGCATTGGGGGGGGGGGGGGGGGAGAGAAGATGCAGAAGGAATTAAGGTTGCCAATGTACTTACCTTGAAATAGGGATAGTGCTCTGAATTGTTCAGGTGGGCCCAATCAGATCCCCAGGGTCCTCATAAGGAAAAGAAGAGAGTCAGAAGCAGAGATGTGGCAAGGGGAGAAAGCCATTGCTGGCTCTGAAGACGGAAAAATGGGCTATGAGCCAAAAGGCAAGAAGACAGATTTCCCTCCAAGTCTCCAGAAAGGACCACAGTCCTGCCAACCACCTTGATGTTAGTCCAGTGAGACCCATTTCAGACTACCAACCCCCCAAAACTGTAAGATAATACATTTGTAGGGTTTTGTTTTTTTTTTAAGATTTTATTTTTAACTAATCTCTACCCCCAACATGGGGCTGAAACTTGCAACGCTGAGATCAAGAGTCACATGCTCGACCAACTAAGCCAGCCAGGCACCTCACATCTGTGTTGTTTTTAAATCACTACATTTGCAGTAATTTGTTACAGCAGCAAAAGAAAACTAATATGTTGCTGAAAATGGTAAGAGCTATGAAGAAAAATAAAACAGGGTCAGAGCAGAATGACTGTCAGGGCAGGGCATAGCTTTAGATGGGGAGACCTGGGACTAACTTTGGGGCAGTTAGCTACACGGTAGTCTAGGGGATAGAGTCCCAGGCAGAGGGCAGGGCAAGTGCAAAGATCCTGGGGCACGGAGGAGCTTGGTGTTTGTAGGTATAACTATCTCTTCGATGCCTTCCCACAAAGGGAGAGCCATTCTGTTGTCTGGTTTCCCAAGCAACAGACAGTTTTTCTTGCAGACTTCTGAGTAACCTTGAAATCTACTTGTTGTGAATGTCCAGTTTCCCTCTTTAAAGCCTAGGACTACGTCCTTGTGTCCTGTCCTTGTCCCAGTATGAGGTGCTATGGCCTCTTTTCAGGGTCTTAAGAGTGTATATTTGCCAGAGATATCGGATTGTGGAAAACACAGTTCTTCATTTCTAAACTTCAGAATCTTTCCCCCGCAAGTCACGAAGGAGCATAAATGTGGTGGAGAGACAGGCAGGCACTCTGATGGCCATCTGCCTCCCAGGGACTCTTGACTTGGTCAGTCAAGAGCAGCTGCAATGAAGCGACTTTGAGAACTTCCTACCCTCTAACGGTGAATCTCTTTGTAAAAATGACTAATGGTGGGGCGCCTGGGTGGCTCAGTCGGTTAAGTGGCTTCCTTCAGCTCAGGTCATGATCCCAGGGTCCTGGGATTGAGCCCCGCATCGGGCTCCCTGCTCAGCAGAGAGCCTGCTTCTCCCTCTCCCTCTGCCTGCTGCTCTGCCTACCTGTGCTCTCTCTCTCTGCCAAATAAATAAATAAAATCTTAAAAAAAAAAATAAAACTTAAAAAAAATGACTAGCGAAGAAATTAGGATTTTTCTATCTCGGCGTTGCTCAAAGTGGGGCACACCTCTGCCAAGAACAGGGGGATGAAGGTTAACCTCAAAGGGTTTGTGAGCTTCTTCTGTTTACTGAGTGGTAAACAGAAGAACCATCTTGAAGCCAAGGTTAATTGGGCCTTTCATTCAATGAATGGTTATGAATTCTCTGTCCTGTATCAGGCTCTAGAGGAGGCACAGAAGCAGACGAGCCCTCCCTCGTGTTCCCAAGGCACCCACAGCTCATGGGGGTGGTGAGGTGGGGGGAGACAGACACAGAGCCGAGGGTCACCCACATGGGAAGGCCATGGTAGCGGGAAGAGGGGAAGTGCTAGGGGAGCACAGAAGAGGGAGTGATGATTTTTTAGAGGAATTGGCTGGGTCATTCATTTCCTCCCACTTGAAGGGAGCTCCTTCTGCTATGGAAATACCTGAAACATCTCTACTTCTAGATATACAAATCTGGGGTTCAGGAGATAATCTTGATAATTGCCTGTCATCAGTCTCTAAACTGAACATCCATCCCATGAGGGCAAGGACTACGTGTAGAAGGTTGACTAACTACTGCACCCCCAGTGCCCTAACCAAAATTTGCTGAATGAGCAAGTAGATGAACAAATGGGGAATCTCTGAGCTAAGTCATTCTGGAGTGACAAGTCATTAAGGACTATGGTCAGGAGATATGGCTCTAGTGCTGACTGGACTCGGCTTAAGAGTAGGGTCGTCTTGAGAGCCTCATTCAAGAAGGTTAAAGGTTCAAATGCCATACAACTCACAGCCGGTTCCATTGTCGGGGCCAACCTTGGGTGGCCAGGAAAGCCAAAGTCAGTAGCCAAACATGCGGCAGCAGCAAACTCAATGTGGCCTTCAGGCAGACGCCCAGGCTGCAGGGCACCTTGGTGACTAAGAGCCAAGCCCAGGAGAGGGAGGGTGGCCTGACCCTTAAGCCAGAGCATGGCAGATTAAATAACATCCCTATCCCATCACCGACTAGTTGTATGAACCAAGCAAACGATGTTAGCCCCTTAGTTTCCTTGTATTTCAGATGGGAATAATGGTAATGATATTCCTTTCCAGGATTAAATTAAAGGACATACACCAAGTGGCTGGCTCCAGGAAGGGCTCAATAAATGGGGATAATCGTGAAAAAAGACGAGAAGGTAGGGCCCAGGGGGAGTTACGGGACCCTCCTTCTGATCCATCCTGTATCCCCAAGGCTCTCTCTTCCTGCTGCCTCATGGGACCCCAACCACCAGCCTCTGCCCTGACCCCCTCCTTCTGTCTTCCCACTTCTCCAAAGCTGGGCTGACATAAGCCCAATGAGCAGGCATAGGACCATCACGGTTCTCGAATAGGTTCCCCAGATGGAACAGAGAAGCCCAGACTCGGCACCTCCTTCTCCTCTCTGCTCCTGGGCGGTAATCTGGCCCATCAGGACGCCTGGCTGCTCATTCTCCTTTCCCAGCCCCCTAGACTGTCGCGTCCCAATCCCAGGACTCCTGAGTCTGTTGTGCCTCCAAGGGGGGGGACTTTTGGCCTCCCCCGCACCCAGCATCCCCCAAGGCCTCAGCTTCTGCCTGGGTGTTGCTGAGCTAAATGGCCTCCCCGCTTCTCTCCCCCACTCCACGTCATTGCAAAATGGTCATTTACTGAGCCACACGTAGGTCCGGTGCTGAGCTGCGGGCTCCACATAAACCATCTCCTTCCATCCTGGAAACGTGCCTACAAGAGAAGGACTGCCTTCACCCCAATATTTCAGAAGAGGAAACAGAGGGTAGTCAGAGTAGGACCCGGGGTAAGCCGTGGCTGCAGGAAATAGGAAAACACTGAGGGAAGCATCTCAGGTCCTCACACGCATGAAGAAGGCAAGGCCTTTAAGAGCCAGGAGTGAAAACCCACGAGAAGAGAACGGGAAAGACCAACAGACAACAGGGCCAGTGAAAGAGGGAGACCAGCCAGATCAGACAGGCTTGGAGCAGAACGAAAAACTCAGCGGCGAAATTCAGATCCGCGTTGGAGGGGGTGAGAGCAAAGCGGAGACAGGGGAGCAGGGGCCCCTGCCCGGAATGCGGAGGAAACTGGCCAAGGCACGAACAGCAAGGGTGAGGAATCAACAAACAGATCGGGCACGTCCCGTGGACACCCAGCGGGGGGCTGCTGAGTGTGGCAGGAGCTAAAAGTCACCGCGGTCACAGAAACATGCCGCTCTTTCTATATTCTCGCAGGTGGCAGCACACGCCGGGCGTTCGAGAAATATTTACCAAGTGGCCCCCACATGCCAGGGACCGTTCTCGGACAGACAATAAATAAGTCAAGGAAAGCAGGCAGTTACAAGTGTCACAGGGAAGATAAAGCAGGATATGGGGATGGGGGTGGGTAGACATCTTAATGGAGTAATCCAGGAAGGCCTCTGGGGGGAGGCATATTTTCTTAGAGGAAAGCGTCCCTTCTGTTGGGTGACTTGAAGTGGTCTCTTTTGTGTGTGAAAGCTAGACCCAGAACATCACCTTGAAAGGCAAAGTGGTTAAACCATCTATAGGAAGCAAGTAATGGAGGTGCCTTCCCAGGCAGAAATGGCCTCACATCTCCTTGGTTACAACTGCGTCCTCCTCTCGCGCCCGAGCCCACCACCCCCAGCTGGTGTGAGCCCCGTGTGAGCTCTGCTCTGGGTAGCTAGGAGGAAATGGGTCCATTGGGGGCAAGGTAGACCAGCAGGCTGGCAGCAGGAGCGGCAGGGACAAGATGCGCGGGGACGGGTGCAGAGGGGAGGGGAGGCTGGAGGAAGCAAAGACAGTCATCTGGAGGTGGAGATGACAAAGAGAAGTCGGAGGAGCTGGAATAAAAATGGACTCCAGGACCAAACAGGAGAGCAGTCTGAGCCCGAGAAAGACTCAAATGTGCCCACGGAACAGGCTGAACACATTTTTCAGGAACTACCAACAAAAGGAAAATGACAAGAGTAGGAAAAAAAACTCCCACCAGCTTCAAAGCAGGAAAAGACAAAAAACCTGGTTCCCTTTATGGGAACTGGCACCAGACTGGCCTTGGATTTTGTATTCGGGGCTGGTGTAACAGCACACTTCTGAAGGCAGCAGCGCAATGCCTCTAGAGAATTTTGGGAAAACAACAACCACAACAACAACAGAAAACTTGGTCCTCAAAAATTTTATCTCCGCCAAATTCCCTTTCGAAGGCAAAGGCAACCGGGGGATGTTTGGAGCTGCCCGTGTTCAACAGCAGATACAATTAAAAAAATTAAATTAATAATAATTAAAAAAACCCCGCAGGCTTCTAGAGTGTGGCCGTCGGGGCGTGAAGGGACTGCTGGGTCCCCGAAGCCGCCAGGCCCAGCGCCCCCCGCGGGGCCGGGCCCGTCGTGCAGGGCGGGCAGCCCTGCGTGTCTCCTGTCGCCTGTGCCTTCGCGGCCCCCTCCCGTTGTGCAATGTCAGGAAGTGTGTGAGAGCCACATCCTTCACCCGGGCGTCTCCGATGGAATCCTGACTTCGCTGGGTCACCGCTCAGAACAGTAACAGCTGCCACCCTCTTCCTGCGCTGAATAACAATGGCTCGACCGTTTACCCTCCAGGACCCTTGTGACGAATGGCTTTTAGAAAGCTGTTTTGTTTTCTGTCTCCAAAAGCCACACTCGCCCCGAGTGACACGGCGACGGCCACGGTCAGGGACCAGGAACTGAGTCATGAGCTTCTCGCCCGGGCGGCTCGAGCCTCTGAGCCTTTCCTCTAAATGCGGAAAGAAGACTGAAAGAGTCTGTGAGGCAGGCGGTTTCGAACTCCCCTCCACCCCCACTCGCAGCAAAGGTTGTGCGTGTTCCTGCCCTGGACACTCAGCATCCAGGACACGGTCTCAACCAAGAGAAAGAGGCAAGAAGTTCGCGGCGAGCCCTGACGTGATGGGGACCAGGGGCTGCTTTTATTTTCGGCTTTGTTCTTCTTGGTAGGAAGGATGTCAGACAGAGAGCAAGGGTGGAGGGTTGCAGGAAAACGGCCGAAGGGCCCTGTTGACGGGGACCGTGGCGCTGGGTCTGGGGGCCGTCACTTCTGTGACGTGTCCGAGGGCTGCTGCTCGTGAGCGTCCAACCTCGTCTTGCTCACGCTCAGGCTGGCCCATCGGGTCTGCGCCTACTGCTTCACACTGGTCCTTACTCTCCCAGGGAGGCCGTTTCGAAAAGCGCAGAAGGCTGACAGCTGTCTCTGGAGTCAGTGAGAGGAGGGTCACTTCCCTTTCCAAGTCAGAAAAGGAGTTTACAAGAAACCCAACTCTGAGCATGGGACACTCAGGCCTGAGGGGGGGAGCTGACCTGCCTTCCCCTGGCTGCCCACCCCCGAGGACGAGAAGGTTCTCAGCATCGGGGGGCCAGAGAGGCTGCTGACCCACACCCCCATGACAATTCTACAGGCTCCTGAGGTAACTGGGGCACAGAAATCCACAGCCCAAGGGGCAGAGCTGAGAGAGACCAATGACCATGACATCTGCTCCCTTCTCGCCACCCCTAGGCACCGCCTAGAACCTTCTAGAACACTGCCCCCCACCCTCACCCACCTCTACTCCTCCCTCTTCCCTCCTTCCTCTTTCTCTTCTCATTCATTCCTCTTTCCTTCTTTCCTTTGTCTCCATTGTCTTCCTCCCCCTCTGTCCATCTCCTTGTCCTCCATTTGTCCTTCCCTCCCTCACCTGAGCAGGAGGTAGGACTCTTATGTTGGTTGGCAGATGTGGTTGTTTTGTTTGATGTCTGTTCCCTCCCAGCGAAGAAAGACAGCAGTGACGGAGGTGTTGGGGGGTCTCCCTTGCCAGCCACTCACTCGTGTGGGTGCTTTAGATGTCGTAGACTTTCCTGCCTTCGTTCCAGGTGCCTCATTGATCAACCGCAAGGGCTAGAGGCCATTGATCAGCTGCCATTGACAACCGCGGGAAGGAAAAGAGGCCTCTCTCCCGGAGGGGTTATGCCTCCCTGCTTCTGTAACCCACCCTTCCCAGGGCTCCAACACCCAGCCAGGTCTGGACACACTTTCTGGTGTGGAGACGTGGGGGTGAGCTCCGCCTTCCGCAGGCCTCAGCCACCTTCACACTCACAATGAAGGGGTTATGGGAATGAAGTTACAGCCCTCCCTCCCCTCTCTGATTTTCCGGAAGTCTGAGAAAGGTGGAGAGAGAGCAAGGCCCTGGAGTGTCAGGATCACTCCTCTTCCTGACCCAAATGGGGCAGTCGTAGCCAGGACGCACGGACCCACCACCCGAGGTCCCTCTGCAACGATCGATCGGAGGTGGAGTGGCCCTTCGGTTTTGTCCGAAAAGACAGAAGCCCCAGCGAGAGGAGCGGAGGGAATGCAAAGAAGAAAGTGAGTCAAGCCGCCGGTGCTTCACTTGGCCAAGATTTTCAGGCCAGATTCTTATTTTGGGAGCCTCACATTCTGGCGGCACCAAGCAGGCTCAGGTGTAAGGAATGAGTTATTTAGAAACTGTGGCTCGGCTCAGAAAAGAGTATGAGGTTTTGCCTCGACGTGAAAAGAGGAACCAGGGTTAAAATAAGCAGCCGTGGGTCAGGACTGAGACCTAGTCGGGTCTCTGATTTCACCCCCTTGCACACGTGCCTGGGCGTGCTCCTCGGGAGCCTTCTACTCTTGTGATCTCAGGGCCCTGAGGGGCCCGTGCAGAGCAAGCTGTTGGTGGCTGAGCCACCGAGATCCCCTCTGGGGACTGGGGACTGAGGACACCTGTCTCGGGCGGAAGAGCAGACGGGCAGGGCGGCTGAGGCGTGGCGGGGCGCACTCAGGGGGCAGGGCCCCCAGCCCTCTGGTCCCAGCCCAGCCCTTCCCCCTCACAGGCCGCCCACTCCTTACAGGGGTTAGCCAAAGCAAGCCTCCGTTCTCTGGCCACCCCCAAAGCCTGACGAGGCCCCAGATCCCAAAACCGCCGTGGGACAAGCAGCAACTCCCGGGAACGCACGCAGCCACGGTGACAAGGACACGAAGGTGGGGGGGACCTGTCAGACGCAGTCGGGGCCTGTTTGCGGGCCGTGGGTACAGCCATGTGCACAAGAAGCCACAGACTCATGTCTTTTCCAGCTCGAGGCCTAGTCATACTTGAAGTCATCTTCACTTTGAAGGAATAGAAGAAACCACAAGGGGAAAAAGATCAAAAGCGTTGACCAACTTTTAAGTTAAGAGAGTTGAGACTCCTTTCAGCAAACCGCCTGTCAGGGGGGCCGACCCGGCCAGGAAAGCTCACAGCGTCCTAGACTCATAAAACACCGCCGAGGCCGCAGAGGCCCACTGCCCGCCCCACGCAGGCCTCCCCTCGGGAGGGACCGCCGTGCCCACGATAAGCAGCCGCCAAGGACCTGAAAGGA
>JAPYYM010002359.1:0-12371 GCA_028534135.1 Potos flavus
CCGGGATTGAGGGTTGCCGCCGGGGTGTGTCCCGATCCAGTGTGCTTTTGGGGAAGGGGCAGGTTGCTCTGCCGTGGAGCAGATGGGAGGGGAGGCCGTGTGGGGGTGAGGAGAGCGGTGGGGAGGGGAGCTCACAGGAGGCCCGACCTCTGTGAGGTCACCCTCCTGCTCTGACCCGCCGTGTCATCGCCACCAGGAGCATCCCACATGTGCTGAAGTCTCGGAAGGCAAAACACCCTCACATCCCGGTCCCCGGGCTCGGCGGGCTGGCAGGGACGGCCTCTCTTTACAGACGAGGAGGCCGAGGTTCGGAGCCCAGGAGGCAGGGAGGGCCTTCCCCTGGGCCACACAGCCAGCGAGGATGAGGACCGGGACTGACAACCACGCTGCTGCCGCCTCGGGCTGTGTCACAGCCCCGGGATCCCTTCACTCGGCCGGCCCCTCGAGTCCGCCACTGACTGCCCCCGTGTAGACACCGTGCAGGTGGATATACTCCCGTGCCGGCATGTCCCGTGCCGAGAGCGTCCTCTGAATTTGGTCAGCACAACCACCCAGTGGAGTTACTACTCACACAGCCAGGAACCTAGAATCAGGTGTTTGTGCGGTAACCGCGGCTGTCCCGAGAACGGGAGAAATGTTTGGGTCGCAGACGCTGTTCCTCAGCACCTGACATCTCAGCTCCAGGCCGCCCCTGGTCTCTCTAGAGTTCTCTGACCACAGGAGAGGTTTCGTGGTCAAGGAAGGAGACCGTCCTGCTGGACATCACTGCCCTAGTCCTAGCAGGAGACACCCAAGTGGTGACCTGATGTCTCCCCAGAGATTGTGGCCCACGGACCTGAAGGGCCTGGGCTCTGCTCCCCCAGGAAACTCTCCGGATCTATCTGAGCCTCAGTGTCCTCGTCTGTGAAATGGGTGTAAAAAGTACTTATTCTCCCCACCTCCTGAGCTGCCGGGGGCGTCCAGAGACAACAGCCGAGAAAGTACTTGAGAATTACAAGGGCTGTGTGCATGCCAGCTGGGGTTGCCCGCACTGGGCCAGGCCGTGTGCTGAGGGGTGGTGAGGAGAGTCTGCCTTGGGGGGCTTTGCCCCTGACCATAAGCTCTACCAACCACACGGATGCCGAGGGCTGGGGGGAAAGCTCGCCCCCTAGTGGAAGTGGCTGTGGTTGCCGCGGCTGCAGGAGTCTGAGCTTGGAGCCTGTGTGTGAGGGAGCAGAGAAATGCGGAAAGCTAGCCAGGAGGCCAGGGGGAGATACCTTTGTTGGACTGATCTGGTTTTTGAGTATTTAAAAGATGTGAAATGCTGGTAACAGAGAGGGAGACGTAGAAATTGATAAGGCAGGGCTTGCCTGTCTTCAGAGCTGCTGCTCATCCTGTTCCCCTGCATTAGAGATGTTTCTGCAGACCGGGGACAGTGTAGGGGCCCCTGCAGTGGGCTGGGACTGTCCTTTCTTCCCCAACACGACCAGGGCATCCCAGATTTCCAGGCAGCCTCACAGTGGACCGTCCCTCCGACAGTCGGGTCGGCCGGCTGAGGGGCTGAGCTCACACTGGGGTCCCAGCCAGCCCCCAGGCCACCTCCTGCGCTTCGTGATTCTGGAGCTTTGGCTGATCCATCGGGGGCACGGGCTCGCCACTGAGCATGGGGTCTTCTTTAGTTTTCTGCCTTGAGTCTTGCTCAGCTAGTAGAAGCAGCTGACCACAGACCTTGATCACACAGTGTTGGGAGGAATCCACACAGGGGCAGCCCCGCACCTTGACCGAGACCCAGGCCCTCACTTGTCTGTTTATAAGTTTGCTTATATGTTCACTTTCTTCATTTATTGTAATAGGTATTTTTCGATAGCTACCTTTGCCCACTTTGACGCTATTCACGTTTCGGATCATTCTCTGCATTCCCTGACCCCATCCACTAGGTGCCGTAGCAACGTCCCTCCCTTCGGAGGTGACCACCAAAAATGTCTCTAGACACTGCCAAATGCTTGCCCTTGTGAAGAACCACTGATCTAGGGGTGCCGGGGTGGCTCAGTCATTAAATGTCTGCCTTTGGCTCAGGTCATGATCCCAGGGTCCTGGGATCGAGCCCCGCATTGGGCTCCCTGCTCAGCGGGGAGCCTGCTACTCCTTCTCCCACTCCCCCTGCTTGTGTTCTCTCTCTCGCTGTTTCTCTCTCTGCCAAATAAATAAATAAAATAAAATAAAAAATAACCCCTAATCTAAATTCTGATGTGTCAGCTTGGAGACTGGCCCCATTCCCATCTCCTGCTCCCTCAGGCACAGCTGACTCTGAGCCAACACCTGACAGACGCGAGGTTCTTGGAAGTGCTCACCCTTCCTGCTTTCCCGCCCACCTCACCTTCCTCCTCTCCTGACTGGAGGGCCTGCCCGCTTCTGTTCTGTCTGGGGAACAGATTTGGGACCTGGGACAAGTTACTTAGCCTCCTGTGGCCTGTTTCCCCATCTGTAAGTTAGGGCTGGTACGGTAGGCGCCTTGCTAGGAGTATGTAGAGGGGGAGAGTTGTATATGTAAGTACTTAGCACGTGTCCAGCATATGTGTTGTTCTTATTGAACAGCTATTCATTTTTGTTGTGCTAAGAGGGGGGTGCATCAGTGAGTAGGACAAAAGCCCTGACCTTGGGGTTTTACAGCCCGTGAGGGAGGCAGATACATTATCCCGCCATCATGATTCAGTGTAATGAGTGCTGTGGTGGGGAGGTACAAAGGGGCAGTGGGAGCCTGCAGGAGCACTGCCCCATTCAGGAATTAAAGAAGGAAGGCTTCTTGGAGGAGGCGGTATCCCAGTCAGGACCCGAAAGATGAGTCCAGGTTAGCTGGGTGAAGGAATGGGCTAGGTCATCTATCTTTTAAAAAATTCTTAAATGCTTTCCTGGAAAAAAAAAAAAAAAACTCATTGAATGGGCTCGTAGCAGAGAGGGCCAGACTGTGTCATGGGATCTAGGCTCACACCCCCTCGGAGAGTCCCGAAATGAAGGTGCTTGGCGCAGTGAGGCTGGGATAGGGGGCCAAGTGCAGAGCTCCTGGCCTGGAGGAGACCCACTGCAGGAGATGGATGTAATGTGGTACTAGAAACCTCCCCAGATGCTTCCGAGGGGGGCGGTGCCTGGGGAGGCTGGTGGGGGCCCAGTACAGCTGCTGTCTGCGCAGCAGGGCTCCATTCCTAGTTCACCTGTCCCTCTCCGGGGCTCGTCAGGACAGCCCTGCTCAGTGCAGTGTCGCAGAGCCCGGCTGGGGATGCTTCCGCTCGCCCCGTCCCTTGCAAGGGGAGGGAAGGTGGTGAGCAGAGCTCGGTGGAACTCCCGTGGGTCATTAAAGCCCACATCCCGTGGGCCTCAAGGTGCCGTCCAGGGCTCCAGTTGTGGGGGGCCCTGCTGATGGTGTGTATCGTTCCTCTCCCCAACAGCTACAGTCTCCGCCTGGCATCCCGGTGCCCTCCTCCAGCCGCTCCGTACATCACCAGGCAGTGTAGGAATGTCAAGGCCACGGCAGCGGCCCAGTTCCAGGGACCCCTCTTCAAAGAGTAGACACTTCGCCTGCTCCCTGACAGGTACGAGGAGGGTGGCGCGGCTTCCGGTGCTGTTCGGGTGGCTCTGGGGGTCAAGAGGCGCCGGGCTTGGGACTTGAGGTGGGCTGGGAAGCAGGGAAGAGGGTGGGCATGATTGCCTGGGTGCGGGGGGTGGGGGACACGGGGCCTTCCTGCAGGCGGGTGTGGACCCCAGCTCTGTCACTTCCTGGCGGTGGGACTGCCACAAGTTATTCAGTCTCTCTGCGTCTCGGTTTCCACATCAGTAAGATGGGGATGACAGTGAGAATTACGAGGGTCACGTGTACGCGAAGCAGGTAGAAAGTGCCCAGGGCACAGAAGGCACTAGCTTGGAGCTGTTAGTAGCTATTTTAGCCCTGGCAATTAGCTGTGGCTGTTGAACAAGAACAGCAGGAACAAGCACAATAGCCTGCACTTAATCTAGACCTCTAGACGCTTTAAGCCCGGAGAAGATCGTGTGGTCTTCACTCCCACAGTGTGTTTGAAAGTGAAAGTAATAGTATTCTGCTAAATATAAAACTTAAATTTATGTTGAACCAGAAGTCTCTTTCTAGATTTTCTGGTGGTAAAACCTGAATTCCTTCATAGAAGCAGGACTTTCCTTCTTCCGGGGGGCTGGGCTTGGCCAGTGCGCTCGAGCGGGCCTGGGCTTGTTGGTGACATGGCGTGTCTTCTGTCACCGTGTCCCTGAGACCGTGATGGGAAGACCCCACGCGCCAGTACATGGGGGCACCGGTTAAAGATACAAGACCCCAGGGTGCGACCCCAAACTTACTAAACAAGCATCCTGTGCGCAGGGCCTGGGAATGTGTATTAGCAGGTGGCCCCGTGATTCTGGGACACAACCAGGTGTGGGGATGCCTGCTTAATGCAGCCGGGCTGTTCAGGATGAGAACGCGGTTGTTCCAGGCAAGGATGGGCTGAGCTCTGAAACTTTGGGGTCTTCTGTCCTGTACGTTCCTCCCTCCGCCTGCCCTGCTACCCGGAGGGCTCACTCACTCCTCCCTTCCTGAAGCCGCTGGAGGCTCTGGGCTCTGGGCTTTATTTCTCTGGGGATCGGGGAGGGGCATGCAAACAAAATCCACTTTCCCCAGGGACTCTGTCGTCTTGAGCCAGAGCTCAGCCTGCGCCTCTAGAACGTGGCCCTGAGCCGGGAATGCTGGAGAGCAGAGTTGAAATGTGTGCAAAACGCAGGATTGGAAGGCCCGGAAGAGGAGAGGCCCCAGGACGGTTCTGGATCCGGGCATGGGCTGGGCCCCTCTCTGTAGTGGCCGCTGCCGTGTGGACATGTCTGTGTTGATGGGGGGCCGGGGTGTGGCCTCCAGCCCAGAGCACGTGGTCTTTGCAGCCTGAGGCGGAGCCGGGCGCACCTGGACTGACCAGGCCACAGACGGGGCTGTGGCCGTCGGCCGCTGCAATCTGTGGTGGCGATGGGGGGTTTGCTGAGCATTGCTAATTGAGGCTCTGCCCCCGGGGGCCGGGGCACGACGCTGGAAGGATGCCTTCTCTTCCCTTCCAGACATGTGCGGCTTCCCAAGCAAGGTGCTCAGATGAGTAGAGGCCCAATGTAATTTGTGTCTGTGACTCATTTCATATACACACATACCCGATTTAAAAAACACCTTACTTACACTGTTTGTCTTAGCTCAGGCTGCATAACAGAATGCACGGACTCTGGGCTTAGACAAGACATTTACTTCTCACGGTCTGGGGGCTGGGCATCTCAGCATCTGAGGTCAGGGTGCCCTCGTGGCTGGGTTCCGGTGAGGGCCCTCTTCCTGGCTTATAGAGGCCACTGTCTTGCTGTGTCCTCAGTAGTGAAGAGAGGAGGCTCTGGTGTCTCTTGTGAGGTCACTAAACCCGTCATGGGGGCCCCCACCCTCCCAACCTCATCTAAACCTGACCACCTTCCAAAGGCCCCACCTCCAAATCCCGTCACACTGGGGTGAGGGCTTCCATATATGAATTTGGGGGGAGGGGGAGTTCAGTCCATAGCAGCATTCCACATGTTTCCAGAATGATTTTTTTAAGGGCTGTGACAAAGGATTTTAGCACGGGAAGGATGTGTGCATCACAATCCCCATTTTACAGGGAGGGAAACTGAGACACAGGGGCAAGTGGCAGAACTGGAGGCAGAACTGGAGGCATGTGACTCCCCGAATGGAGGGTGGACTCCAAGGGGTCTGTGCTGCCCCCCGAAATCGTATGCAAATCCATCCGTGCGTATGGGGTCAGTTCTGAGGCAAGAGTGATGCGCTCAGAGCACCCAGGCCCCGGGACTGCGCCTTCCCCGCTGCCCTTGCCCGCTTAGGGGCTCTGGCTGGTTCACTCAGTCTGAACTCAGCGAGGAGCTCGCCTTTCTTCCGCTGCTGACTTCTGGTGTGCTCCCTTCTCTGACCTTTATCAATGTCGTGGGCAAAGCCCAGGGCTTTCGGTTCACTTTTCGGCATAAAACACGCCACCCTGTCTAGTCCAATGAGAAACTGCCCCTGCACGTCCTCTGGGCCTCCGTCCCTCTCCGTTGCCTGAGGCCAGCACATTTGGGCCCTGGGGTCTTTGAGGGGGCTGTCCAGGGAAGGGACCGGCGTCTGTCACTCATCTGGCCGCCTCCGTCATCTTCCCCTCGGCTGCCGCTGGCCTTGGGGCAGGCTTGCCAACACTGGCCTCTCCTGGGGTTCCAGGAGCTGGGTGGGTGGGGCAATAAGAGAACCCCCCCCCACCCGACAGCCCTCACTCCCCTCCAGCCCCAGCGGTGCAGCCCACAGCCCCTGCTGCTGGGGTCCCCACCTCGGAGGCTGCTCCTCGGGCTAGGGATAGGCAGGCTGGCTTCTTTTATGGATCCCACTCGATGACCCGCAGGTGACACACGCCAGCCACACCAGACTGAGGAAATGCAGGCCACTCCACGGCTGGCCCCTGTCTCTGTGTTCTTTTCCTCCCCCGGCTTGTTTGGGGCGCATGCAAGCCTCCACTGGGAAGGGAGGCCCCCCCATCTCTTGAAGGCACCCTCATATACTGCCCCATCAAGAGATTTGGGGGAGGTTGGAATGGACCTAGTGTAGTGGTTAAGCGTGCATTTTCTGGAGGTGAATCCTGGCTCCAGTAATCCTGTTGGTACTTCATTTCTCTGTTTCAGTTTGCCCATCTGTAAAATGGGTTACTAGTCATACCTGTCTCGTGGGTTTACCATACGGATGGCACAGGTTAGTATAGGAAAAGCCCTTAGGAAAGTGCCTGGTATGTCGTAAGCCTGCCAAAAATTGGCACTGCGATTATCCTTGTTCTCAGCCAGTCATCACAGTAGTGGTAGCGTAATAATAACAGTAGTTAGTGGTAGGAGTGGCAGTTCTAGTGATGATGACCAGGTCTGCGGGGTGAGAGAACGGAGTGCCTGAACTTGGCCCAGCACGATGCCAGGCACGTCTTCAGGCCCCGGGCAGCAAATGTTACTAAGTCCTGACTCTTGTGTCTGGCTCAGTGTCAAGGCCTGTGGGCAGGGTTTCTGTGGCGGAGGCACGCAGGAGGAACCGGTCCCCCGGAACCGAAAGCACTCACAGGCTCTGAAGTGGGCTTGACCCCGGTTCAAGTCCCATGGCTGCCACTTGTCATCAGCCTGACCTTGTAAAAGTCACTTGTTCTCTCTGAGCCTCTATTTTTTTCCGTGCAAAATGGGGATCTGGGGATCTGTGTCACCTGCCATGAGCGTCGTCGGAAGCGTTGGAATGAAAGCAGGTGGTAGCATAGTTGACTGTGACAGAGTCTTCGGCAGGACTGATCGAAGCTGAACATCCGCGTCCCCCGGACCCAGCAGTAACACCACCAGGGAAACACGTGGCAGGAACGCGTGCACATGCACGCCAGAACCCACACACGGGAGAGTTCGTATATTACGTGTGCACACCCTACGACCCAGCACTTCTGCTCGGCTTAAGTATGGACGCGTGTGTACCGCACGTGTCCTCCAGACAGAGATAAGCATGTCCTGGCAGCGTGACGCCGGGCGGCCCCAGATTGGAACCTGCCCACTCGTCCTTGGCAGTGGACCAGCCAGATGAAGGAGGCACGGTCCTCCAGTAAACCCCCATAGCAAGGAGGGGGACGGAACTGCACGCACGGGCTCGGGAGGGGTGGATCACAGACGTGCCGTGCGGGAGGAGCCAGACACAAAGCATACGGACGGATTGATTCCATTTATTTAAGTTAAAAATGGACAAAATCAGTCTGTGGTGATAGAGGTCAGAGTGTTTATTCTGGGGGGCGAGGGTTAGCGGTGGTCCAAGAAGGGAGCCTGGGCTGGGGGTGAAGGGGAGGTGGGTCATGTTCTGTTTCTTGTGTGGGAGCTGCTCACGCAGGTGTGTTCACCGTGAACATGACCTGAGCCGAAGGCAGACGCGTAACCCACTGAGCCACCCAGGTGCCCCAGTCAGTCCTTTACTTGGAAAAATGACGTGAGGTAATGCTTCAGCAGCCCGGGGTAGGCACTGAGTAGGCGGTCACTGTTACCGTTTTTCTTTTCTTTTTCTCCTCAGCACCTGAAGTGACCTGGAATCAGTGAAGCCAAAGGGACTGGCCTTCTGCCCTGCAGGGAGTACCGACCTATTCCACTTTGATGAGCCTGCGAGAGAAAGGAAGAGAGTGTGTGTGTGTGTGCGCGCGTGTGTGTGCGTGTGCGTGGTCTTCAGATGAGGGTCCCAAACCCCAGGGAGGCAGGAAGGCAGCTGATTCCACACCATGGACGACACTTGGGTGCAGCCCCTGGGACCGTGTTCTGCAGCTCAGCCTTCCTGCTGGGGGGGCCTCTCCTACTATGCAATTTTTCAAGAGCTCCTTGATCCTGCTTTTTGCTTCTCGAGTTGTCTTTTGCCGTGGCGGGGACTGTGGTCTGGCTCAGGGGTCGGCTCCAGTCCTGTCCGAGGAAGGCCTTCAGGAGGAGGCCGAGTTTCCCTTCTAACCACCCCACCTTCCCTAGCCTTCCACCATCTCTGGGAATCAGCGGCGTGTGGACGTGTCGGACCCTCGCTGATCGACCCTCTTGGCCTGTGCACTTTGAAAACCTCCCTTCTTTGCCTGAGCTGCTGGCTTGAGTCGTTTTCCAGATTTAAAATGCTACTCAGTCCATTTCTCGGGAGAAAGTCCTGGATCCGGTTCCTCCGGTGGGAGAGGTGGGGGATGGGACGGCATGTGGGGGGAGGGGGAGGGCTCCCCTGTGCTTCTTTTGCCTCCCTTGGGGGGACCATCAACACCTTTAGCGGCTGACCTCCTCAGATTAGCTGAAAAGGGAAACGAAAATTGGGAAATGAAAAATAAGTTGGAGGATTAAGAAGCACAGGGGGAAGAAGAGATTTCCGGAGGCCAGTCGCCTGCCAGGGAATGACGGAGCTGGCTTCCATTTCACACGGGCCCCTCCTCGTCTCGGAGAAACGGGTGAGCTGAGCTAGGAGCTTGGACCCAGTTCAGTGAGGGTCTTGGGTTTTGTGCCTTTGGGGCAGACCCCAGACACGGATGTCTGAGACCACTTTGGCGCTGTTTTCTCAGCTGTTTTCAGTCGTGACGTACCGAACCCACAGTGGAAGGACAGCACTTGGAAGGACGTGAGTGGTCACACACAAAAAGGGACTTTTTTTTTCAGGGCTACTATGGTTGATCTTGCAACTCTGTAAATATGTACGTAGACACTTTTAAAAGCACGTATTTATGTCCCTGACTGTAAATACCCCCTTTTTAAAGTTTTATAACTTGTGTTATTTAATTAATCAGTCGACTGGCTGCAGTGTAGGGTCTGACGATGGTCCGGGAGGAAGGTCTCACGAGACCCTCACATGGGCAGAAAAGTGCCGATCGCTGGCCTCCATTCAGAGTTTCCCACTTGCCACCCAGCTCCAAACCATCATTTGTTTTCAACTTTCGTAAGCTGGCATCCTTTGCCCACTCCGAAAATTAACCCTCACAAGCATGAAAAGCTGTGGCTGTTCCTTATCCTAATGATACAGTTTTGTCCCATAAATGTCGACACTCATGAACTGTACCCCAGCCTCTCAGTTCTTGAGGGCTCCCCTTTGCAGCAGCAAGGAAGGCTCACGAATCCAAAGCTTTGAAAGTCGCCTTCACCTATGGTGAATTCCAGAAAATGTTGTGGGGGACTGGGGGGACACTCATTTTTGCATGTGCAAACGTGCCGGTCAGCCTTCGACCCTCTCAGACCAGCGGAAAGGGCTACGAGTGTCCCGATCACGAAGACGGGGGGTGGTCTCCTAAGGGGTGGTGTTTCCTGGTCAGTGGTGGTTTTCGGGCGTGGGTGTGGATCATGGAAAAGAACGGTTCTGTATCTGCCATGTGAAGAAAATTAACAATAAAAGTGTGAAGCGCGATTGTAAGGAACAAGCCTGGGAGTGATCGTTTTGGTTTCTGTGTTTTGTGTCCATTTTGGCAATTTCTGTGGGGTAGGAGTGGGTTGAGGCGGCCCCCGAAGGCCGCATTCTGGCAATGAGAGCAACGTGAGGTTTCAGGGAAGCTCACTGTGGAAATATCCTCCCCGGTGAGCAAGGTTACTCTGCCTTCAGATCACTCTCCCACCTGCCAGTCAGGAAGCTGAGCCATTTCACTGAGGCTAGACAGTGATTGTAAATACATTCTTCTCTTTAGCTTTATTGTGATTGCTTTCACATACCATACAGTTAACCCACATAAGTCTACAAATCAAGTTTTTTTTGTAAATTCAGAGTTGTGTAACCATCACTACATTCGATTTTAGAACATCTTCAATCATCCCCAAAAGAAATCCCATACCCATTAGCAATCACTCCCGATTTCTCCCCTCGGTTGCCCTAGGCAGCCACAAGTCTACTCTCTACCCCTAGGTTCACCCTTTCCAGACATTTCACATAAATAGAATCACACAGTGTGTGATCTTTTACGACCAGCTGCTTTCACTTCGTATGTTTTCAAGGCGTACCGAGGCTGTACTACATATCAGCACTTCATTCCTTTTTATGGCCTAATGTCCCATTGTATGCGTATATTTGTGTAATATTTGGGACATACTTATGCTTAAAACAAGGCATCACTTATTGATGATCTGGAATTCAACTGGAACAGGTATGCTGGATCCTACCTGGCAAGTCTGCCTGGGCAGCAGTGACTCTAAGCCCCGGGCTGTCCCAGGGACCTTTTATTGCAAACAGCCATGGGCCAGATATTCGCCGCAAATTCCCTTCTCCTATCAGGGCATCCCAGCAGGACGAGTACCTCGACAGCCATTTCACAGATGAAGAAACAGGCTCAGACACCTTAAGCAATTCGTCCCGGGGTCACACATCTGGCAGATGTAGGCCAGGAACTGGATTCCGCCCTTTCGGGCCCAAAGGTCTGTAGGAACTACTTGACTCTCGCTGCTGCCTCTACTGCTGGTTCCTCCAGCTCTCCAGCCACCTGGCAGATGGAAACATTACAACAGAGGTCAGTCCCCAGCTGCCCAGAGCATAGCAGTCGGCTGCTTTACTTCTGCTCCACCCCAGATGCCTGCCTGTATGAGAAGCATATGTTTATTTTTTTAAGATTTTATTTATTTGACACAGAAAAATCACAAGTAGGCAGAGAGGCAGGCAGAGGACGAGGGGCAAGCAGGCTCCCCGCTGAGCATAGAGCCCGATGTGGGGCTCCATACGGGACTCTATCCCAGGACCCTGAGATCATGACCTGAGCCGAAGGCAGAGGCTTAATCCACTGAGCCACCCAGGCGCCCCATATGTTTAAAACTATGGGTTCAGTCCCAGGTCCGCTCCCTATTGGCCACGTGACCATGCTTGGGCTCCCACTGGCCTCAGCTTGGTTCCTTGTTTGTCCAAGGGGATGATCACCCACCTTCCTGTATTCTAGCTACCACCGCGTTTGCTTAAAGTTAACTTATCCCCTTTTGGGATCACCTGGCTGATTGTTAAACGCGAGATCCCTGGCCTCCACAACTCCCCTGCTCCCCACCCCCATCTGTTGCATCAGAAGCCCTAGGGGTAGGGGTGGGCCACCTGGCCGACAAACTCTGCACGGCCCACTAACTTTAACGCGCCACAGCACGTCTGGAAACAGCATCCGGGCCTCAGGCAGACCACTGAATCAGGGGCGCCCCAGGGGTTTGCATTAAGCAGGGTCTCCGGTGCTCGTTCTGAGCGTCAAGCTGTGCCTGGCGCCGGGTCGCCGCCAGGACTGGCGGGCGGGCTCCAGCGACGCACACCCGCCGGGTGCTGGGCAGGTCCTTAATCCCGCCCGGGTGTCCCGTGGAGAGCCTGGGGAGCGCGGCGCTGGCGGCGGGAGCGGGCAGCAGGGAGCCCCGCATGCCCTGTGCGGGCCGCCCAGGGAGGGTTATTGCGCGGCGAGCGCCCTCGGATCCTTGCCTTAGGGCGCCGCGAGCGCGGACTCCAGGGCAGGCCGCGTTCCGGTTGCCCGGGCAACTGCCCGCCCCGGGTGCTCCGCCTTCTGACGTCGTGAGCCAGGTCACGAGCAGCCTGACGCTGCGTCACGCCTACGTCACGCGCCTCACGTCGCCGGGTCACGTGGGCACCGCACGGCTTACGTCATCGGGGCAGGGGAAGCGCAGTCCCCACAGGTGGCTTGGGAGAGAGCAGGAGTACGCTCACGCCACGTTTCCTACAGTATGTCGTTCTAATCGTTTCACTGTGTTATGAGTTGTTATTAACCCCTCACTGTGCCTCATTTCTGATTGAAGCTTTCTGTTTTAACAACCCGAGCTTCATCCTTGGTCTGTACCTGTGGGGAAGCGCGCAGTCGCTCTGGGGTCGGTTCTGCGGCCTCCCC
>JAPYYM010000236.1:0-14942 GCA_028534135.1 Potos flavus
GGCCCCAGTGATGCGGTGGAGAGGTGCTGGGAAGGCTGGGGGGCCTGTGGGCCTGGTGGGCGGCGGCTCTCTGGGTGCACACAGCGGGAAAGGGCGCTTTCTCTCTAGTCCTTGCGGGGGTGCGTGGGGCCTGCTACCGTCAGCCCGCTCTCCTCCAAACACCAGCAACGGCGTGATCCCGGCCTGTTCCCGGGAGAGTGTGGGACCTCCCACGCGCTCTGTGCGTATTTGAACCCATTTGCATGTGTAGATAGGAAAATTTGTGTTGAATTTCCCATGAAACTCAACAGAACTGACAGTTTTAATTGGGATAAGCTAGTCTTGGAACGTGAACATGAGGAGGGGGTCGTGGTGAAGGGAGCCGGGGAAAGGGGCCAAGTCCTGGCCTGGGACAGGTCCTCCCTCTCTTGCCCCATGACCTCCAGCAGATGCAGAACAAAGGCCCCATCTTGTCTGTCACACATGAGAACAGAGTTCCCCAAAGCTGCTGGCACCTGGAGAGGTTATGTTTAGGATGCATCGTGGGGGGCGCCTGGCTGGCTCAGTCGTTAAGCGTCTGCCTTTGGCTCAGGTCATGATCCTGGGGTCCTGGGAAGGAGCCCTGCATCAGGCTCCCTGCTGAGTGGGGAGCCTGCTTCTCCTTCAACCCCTACCCCTCATGTGCACGCGCACGCTCTCTCTCTCTCTCTGTCAAAAATAAATAAATAAAATATTTTAAAAAATAAGAAAGGATGCATTGTGGGGCTCTATTTCATATTGATTCTGGGTGTGGAGCCCCAGCATCAGAATTGAAGAAAAAGACACCTTCGTGATTTTTGTGGATTTTTTTGTTTTATTTATTTTTTCAAATACATAATTTACATACCATAGAAGTCACCCTTTAAACTGTGCAGTTCAGTGATCTTACTGTATTCACAGAGTTGTACAGCCCTGAGCACTATTTAATTCTAGAATATTTCCATCATCCCCTGAAGAAGCCCCATCCTCATTAGTAGTCTCTCCTGATTGCCCTTCCCGCCAACCTCCAGCGACCACTGATCTTTTCTGTTTCTGGATTTCCCTATTTTAGACATTTTGTATACATTTTATGCGATATGTAACCTATGTCTGGCTTTTTTAATTCACCGTGAGGTTTTCAGGGTTCATCCACGTGTGATATGCATCAGTACTTCGTCCTTTTTGTGGCTGGAAATATTCCGTTGTATGTACACACCGCATTATGTTCATCCATTCATCAGCTGGCGAACTCTTAGGTTGTGTCTACTTTGGGGCTCTTACAAATGACGCCGCTCCGAACATGCATGGACAGGATGGATCGTGTGGATCTATGTTACCATTTATCGCAGGCATTCCCCCGGGAGTGGAATTTTACTGGGTCATGCAACGACGTCATGTTTAACTTTTCAAGGAACTGCAAAACTGGTTCCCAAAGTGGCCGCACCGTATCACAGTCCCATCAGCAGCATACGAAGGTTCTAATTTCTCAGCATCTTCACCAACGCTTGTCAGTGACTTTTATTTTGATTATAGCCATTCTGTGGGTGCGAAGTGGCACCTCATTGTGCTTTCAATTTGCATTTCCCTAATGACTAATGATGTTGAAGATCTTCACGTGTGCTTGTTTGTCCTTCGTCTGTCTTTTTTGGGGAAAATACCCGTGCATACCCTTTGCCCATTTTTAATTGGGTTGCCATTTTATTATTGAGTTGTAACTGTTCCTTATATCTTCTGGGTACAAGTCATTCTGGATATGAGTATCTTGTCGGATATGTGATTTATAAATCTTTTCTCGTGTGGGTTGTCTTTTCACTTCTTTGATGGTGTCCTTTGAAACACTAAATTTTAGATTTTGATGAAGTGAAGTTCATTTTTTCCTTTCTTCATTGTGTTTTTGGTGGCATATCTAAGAAACCATTGCCTAACCCGAAGTGATGGAGATGTGTTTTTATCTAAGTATTTTATAGTTTTAGCTTTTACATTTAGATTTTTTATCTACTTTGGTTAATTTTTGTATATGATGTGAGCAGGATCCAACTTTTTTCTTGTGCACATTGATATCCAGTTGTCCCAGCACTGTTTATTGAAAAGACTATTCTTTCTCCTTATTGTATTTTCTTGGTAACCTTGTCAAAAAGGTTAATTTCTAAACCATTCTACTCCATTGTGTTTCCTCATGCCATCATCTGTTGATTTGAGGATGCAGTGGTTATTTTTTATTCTACTGATATGCTATTACCATAGTTGATTTTCAGATGTTAGACCAACCTTGCATTCCTGGGATAAATTGCTTTGTTGATAATGGCGTATACTCCTTTTTGCTGGATGTAGCTTGCTAATATTATGTTTAGGATTTATGGGTTTATGTTTAGAAGTAATATTAATGTGTAGTTTTCTTTTTTGTGATGTCTTTCTTTGTTTTGGATATCAGGATACTACTGGTTTCATAGAATGATTTAGGAAGTGTTTCCTTCTTTTTTTAAAAAAAAGAGTTTGTGTAGGATTGGTGCGAATTCTACTACAATCATTTATAAAGTTTATCTGGGCCTGGGCTTTCTGTGTTGGAAATGCTTTGATTGTTAATTCACTCTCTTATTTTACTTCTATACAGATCTTCTATTTCTTCTTGAGTCAGCTTCAATCCTTTTTTTTTTGTAGGAATTGTAAATTTCATCTAGGTTATGTAAATTCATGTACAGGTGTGTTCACAGTCCTTATTTCTCTAAGGTCAGTAGTAATTTTCCCCTCTTCCATTCGTGACTTTAGTATTCCAGACTTCCCTCTTCTTTTCATTGCCCGTTCAGCTAGGTTTGCCTGTTTCGTTACTTTTCAAAGAGTCAACTTTTCGGGGTTTTTTTTTTTTTCTTTTATTTTTCTGTCCTCTTTTTCATTTATTTCTATTCTAATCTTTATTATTTCCTTCCCTTTACTTACTTTGGGTGTAGTTTGCTCTTATTTTTCTAATTTCTCAAGGTAGAAAGTTAGGTTATTTGATTTGAGATCTTTTTAATATGGTCATTTACAACCATGCATGCCTCTCTAAGCATGCTTTATTTGCATCCCATAAGGTTTGATATGTTGTGGAAAAGAGTTAACATAACATGTCTGAACTACTATCCTTGGGAAGGGCTAGCTGCAAGATTGGCCCCTGGCCTTCGTTTGGAAACCTAGATTTGGGGGAGTTCCCACCATTTCCAGAACCAATAAGAGTTATGCCTGCACTGTACAAACAATGTGGCTTATGCTTTCCTTTCTGGGGTGTGGAGTTTGGATATCTGCCCAACAGAGTACGCCTGCGTGTCCACCACAGCAGAAAGCCTGGGCTCGAGTCTCTAGTGAGGTGCCGCGGCTCTTCACACATCTGCTGTACTTTGTTGCTGGAGGAATCGGACTTGTCCTGTGTGACTCCGCTGGGAGAGGACCTTTGGAAGCTTGCGACCCGTCTCCCCTGATATTTACCTCTACACCTTTTCCTCTGCTGCTTTTGCTTGGTATCCTTTTGATTATATAATAGGTTATAGCCATGAATAAACTGTATGCTGAGTGCAAGGAGTCTTCCGAGTGAATTACCAAACCTGAAGGTGGTTTGGGGACCCTGACACATGTGGTTTTATTTTCATTCCTCTCAAAGTATTTTTAAATTTCCCTTGTGTTTTTTTCCCTGTGTCCTTTTGGTCTTTTAGGATTGTGTTCCTTAATTTACGTATACTTGTGAATATCCCAAATTTCCTTATATTATTGATTTCAAATTTAATTACATTGTGGTTGATAAATGTACTTCAGTCTCGTCATTGTATAATTTCAGTCCTTGGCAAATTTTAATGAGACTTTGTGGCCTATAATATGATCTGTCCTGGAGAAATCTCGTGTGAGTATGAGAGGCATGTGTATTCCTCTGTTGCTGGGTGGAGTGTTCTGTTAGGTCTGGTCCATTTGTAGCCTTGTTTCTTTTTTGTTTGTTTGTTTGTTTGTTTGTTTGTTTTTAAGATTTTATTTATTTAACAGAGAGAGAACAAGCAGGGGGAGCAGGAGAGGGTAGAGGAAGAAACAGGCTCCCCACTGAGCAGGGAGCCCAATGCAGGGCTCCATCCCAGGGTCCTGGGATCACGACCTAAACCGAAGGGAGACGCTTAACTGACTGAGCCACCCAGGACTCCCTCATTCTTTTTTATTTTTTTAATTTTTTTTACTTTTTAAAGATTTTTACTTATCCATTTGAGTGAGAGAGAGAGAGAGAGAGAGAGAGAGAACACAAGCAGGGGTGGGGGAGGAGCAGAGGGAGAAGCAGACTTCCTGCTGAGCAGAAGCCTGATGTGGGGCGTGATCCCGGGACTCTGGGACCATGACCTGCGCCAAAGGCAGACACTTAACCGACTGAGCCACCCAGGCGCCCCTCGTTTCCTTCTTTTATTTCCTTGTTGGTCTTCTACTTGTTCTATGCATTATTTAAAGTGAGATGGTGAAGTCTGCAAGCACTGTTTTTGAATTGTCTGTTTCTCCCTTCAGTGCTGTCAAGTTTGGCTTTATGGAGTCTGTTGTTACACATATGTTTTCGTTATCATTATGTCTTCTTGATGGATTAATCCCTTCATCATTATAAAATGTGTTTCTTTCTCCATAGTAGCTGTTATTATCTTAAAGTCTGTCTTGTCTGGTATTAGTATAGCCATTCTAGTTCTCTTGGTTGCTTTTTCACGATATATTTTGTCTATCTTTTTGCTTTCAGCCTATTTACGTCTTTGAATCTAAAATGTATTTCTTGGGGCGCCTGGGTGGCTCAGTCGTTAAGCCTCTACCTTCTGCTCCGGTCGTGATCCCAGGGTTCTGTGATGGAGCCCCGCATTGGGCATCCTACTCCTGCTTCTCCCTCTTCCACTCCCCCTGCTTGTATTCCCTCTCTTGCTGTCTTTCTCTCTGTCGGATAAATAAATAAAGTCTTAAAAAAAATAAATAAAAATAAAGTGTATTTCTTGTAGACAGCATAAAGTTGGATCATATTTTTTAATTAGTTCTGCCCATTCTGCCTTTTGATTAAAGTGTTTGATCATTTACATTTAATGTAATTATTGATAAGGTAAGATTAACATCTGCCACTTTGCTATTTGTTTTCTACATGGCATATCTTTTTCTCCCTCTCTTCCTGCATTTCTGGTTTTCTTTGCTTAATAGGTATTTTCTAGTGTACCATTTTAATTTCCTTATCATTGCATTTGCTATATATTTTTTGACTTTTTTTCTGTGGAATCACAATTACCATCTTTACTTATAGAATCTATTTTGGATCAATACCAACTAATTCCAATGGTATATAAAGACTTTGCTCCTGTGTTGGTTTGTACCCTTCTGCTTCCTCTGTGCTACTATTGTCATAGAAGTAAAATCCGTGTGCATTATAAGTCTGTGAGCTCTATAACTATTGTTTTACACACTTGTCTTTTAATTCTGATTGGAGCCAAAAAAGGTAAAGATGAAAAATATATTTATGCTGGGTTTGGGGAGGTTTTCTTATGTGTTGTTTCCTTTACCAGTACACTTAATTTTTTTCAGTGGATTGGAATTATTCTCTAGTTAGTGTCCCTTCATTTCAACCCAAAGGACTCCCTTTATAGGATTTATTGTAGGGATGTTCTGCTAGTGACAAATTCTCTGTTTTTGTTTATCTTGAAATGTCTTAATTTTTTCTTAATTTTTGAAGGAAATTTTTGTTAGCTATCTGCTTCTTGGTTGACAGTCTTTTTATTTCAGCGCTGTGACTATGTCATCTCACTGCCTTCTGGTCTTTGTGGTTTCTGATGAGAAATAGGCTGTTAATCTTTTGGGAGGCCCTTTGTGAATGACAAGTCATTTCTCTCTTGCTGTTTCAAGATGCTTTGGCTTTTGGCTGTTTTTTACGTGTCATGGGGTGGGTCTATCTGAGTTCATCCTGCTTGGATTTCACAGAGGTTTTTTGATGTATAGATCATATCTTTTTTAAAATTTGTGAAGTCTTTGGCCGTAATCTCTTTAGATACTCTTCCTATCCCTTTCTCTCTTCTCTCTCTCCAGAACTCCCATGATGCATATGTTAGTACACTTGATAGTATCCCACAGGCCTTTGAGGTGCTGTTCATTTTCCTTTGAACTTTTTTCTCTCCTCTCTTCAGATGTGATGATTTCTATTGATATGCGTTCAAATTTATTGATTCCTCTGCCATGTCAAATCTGCTCTTGAGACTACTAGTGATTTTTTTTGTTCTAGTTATATTTTTGACTTTAGAATTGGTCTTAAATTCTTTTTTTTTTTTTTTTTAAGATTTTATTTATTTATTTGACAGAGAGAGACACAGCGAGAGAGGAAATACAAGCAGGGGAAGAAGGAGAGGGAGAAGCAGGCTCCCCGCCGAGCAGGGAGCCCGATGTGGGGCTCGATCCCAGGACTCTGGGATCATGACCTGAGCCAAAGGCAGATGCTTAACGACTGAGCCACCCAGGTGCCCCGTCTTTAGTTCTTTTTTGCAATTCTTTTTTTAACTAATTAGTCCGTGTTTGATGAGGCATTGTTCTCATTATTTTCTTTGGTTCTTTGAAGATATTTAAAATAACGGATTTAAAACCATTTCTAGTACATTCAATGACTTGGTTTTTTTCAGGAACAGTTTCTGTTGGTTGTTGCTTCTTTTCTTTGTATAGAGTGACACTTTCTTGTTTCTTTGCATGTCTCACAATATGTTGTTGAATGATGGGTATTTAAAATAATATAATATGGCAAAAAAAAATAATCTGATATAGCATCTCTGGAAATTAGGTCCTTGCCTCCCCTCCCCCAGGTTTATGGTTGCTGTTTGTTATTGCTGCAGTTTGTATGTATTGACTTGTCTGACATAATTCTGTATTCTTTGTTGTTTGTGGTCCCTGAAGTCTCCACCTGGTTAGTTTAGTGATCGGACAGAGATTCCTATTATGTCTTGAAGCAGGAAGTGTCCAGATCTTGCAGACGGGCACCATGTGCATGTTGGGGCATGCCTTCCTTCAGCACTTTGCCGGGCAGTTGGCAGCCTTGCCTTAGCCTTCACTTCCCTCCCGTGCAGAGCCTTGGGGTCAGCCAGAGATGAGAGTTGGGGCCTTCTCAGGTCTTCCCTGAGTGTGCATACAGCCCTGCACATGCACGCTGTGTATTCACACTGTGCATGCACACTGTGCACACATACACACCTTCTAGATTCCTAGGAACATGTCAGGAGCTTTTTATAGCCCTGTATGGGCATCTCACTCTCCAGTTTCTCCTTTTAAGTTTTTTGGCCTGTTTCTTATTTGTACCAGCTACTGTCACTGCCTTTGGTCACTTTGATGCTAAACAGTTGCCACTGATTGTTCTCTACAAATACCCTATGGACAAAGCTGTTTATAGTGAGGGGGCTCCCAAGTCAGGTCTCATAAAGACAAGGCCCATGAGTAGGGGTTTTCTTCGACCCTTGATCCTCCAGGTTGCTGCCAGACAGGTCAGATAATGGCACATTTCTAAGGAAAGAGCTTTGGGTAGGTTATAGACACAATGGCGGTCAGGTCATGGCTACCCTGACTTTGAAGGAGCTGGGAAAAGTGGACTGGAGATATGGCAATTTCAAATGCCACAGAGCTTGATGTTCTTACTGAGATGCAGCTGTTTTTGTGGAATAAACGTTCATCGGATTATTGCAAGCTTTTGGTTAATTTTCAGTTTTGTAAAAGTTGATCTTAAAAATTACTGCTTATACGGAGAAGCTGAGTTTTGGAGGTTCTCAGTGCACTGTTCCCACTGACATTATGCCCACAAAGATGATTCTAATGCAACCATGCGTATCATAGATGTTGATAAATAAGGTGTGTAGCCATCTACTTCTAGTACATCAAAACTGATGTTTATTGAATAATAATGATAATAGTATATTAATCATTAATACTAAATAATATTAATCATATTATGTATGATATTTATTGTTATTATAGTCCTCAATATTAAATATACCTTACTTCCCAAATGTTAAGTTTATTTGCAGTTAAGGAGGTACAGGGTTCACTGCTGGGTTGTCTTCTAAATGTGTGCTCTGAGGATAGGCCCCGGGAAACAAAAATTTGCTATTTCAGCTGCGGCGGGCCTGCCCGGTCATGAAGTTGGCTTGGTCTGTGGAGGATATGTGTTCACTCCACCGCCAGTGGCGAAGCTAATAGCCATAAATCAAAGCAAATCAATGCATAGATGCAGAATTCACGTAGTAAAAATCAAGAGTTAATTATTGAAATCCTGGCACTTGTGTGTTTTGTGTTTTAGGAGGAGTTTAAACTTTCCTTCCATGCTATTCAATTCATCTTCCACTGTTGGACATTTAAAACTATGATGACCAAACAGTTTATTAATTTGAACTTGTCAGATCTTGGACAGGATTTCAAGTACAGTAAGAGTTTACTATTTACCAAGTGATGAAATCCAACAAAGAGTCCTTTTCTTTTCTTTTCTTTTCTTTTCTGTTTTCTTTTCTTTTTTATTTTTAAAAGAAAGAGTCCCTTTCTAAAACAAAACAAAAAGTAAAATGAAAATAACCAAGATGCAGTTTGATGGTTTATGATTTCTAATACATGCCAGGGAACCAGCCGTATTCGAATAGGCTACTAGAACGTATAGTGGGCCCTGGTTAGGTTTCCGAAGACTTTTCTGGCCAAGGTGTCATTGACAACAGCAGGTTGGCGCCGTGCGCTCCCAGAGCTGCTCAGACACAGCGGGCGTTGTCGCTCTGGCCGATTACCGGTCTGCTCCTCTCGGGCCTGTGTGGACGTTACAAAGGCCGTTTCTGCCACACAGGCCCTCTATTCATGTAATAATTACAGCATATTTGTCTTGAGTATTTCGCAAGTGTTCTCTTTGGATAATACTGGCAAGATTAAGTAATAGTTTCTCGCTAACATTATTGCTCAAGCACATCAAACACAACAGGCTGAGGTTTGATGGATTATGCATACGTCTTTGGCTCCTAGCGTCTTTGATTTTTTTTGGTTTTCTTTTCTTACATATAAAATAATCTTATTGTGGGACTGTGGCTATTGTTTCTAACGCAAATGCCAGGAACCACTTAGCGGAATATTTTATTTCCATTTTAATGGGTGGTTCTCGTAATGATCAAGAGTAACACAGTCAAGTCAGCCACAGCACTGGGCCAGGAACCAGGGACTTCAAAGACCATTCCTTTTAGGGCTCCGAAGGAACTGAAATTCCTACTTCTATTTCTCCACGTTATCCAACTTAATTATCAGCAACGAGTGCCCGTTGGCAGGAAGTGCCCATCCTGTGTTTCCAGTTCTGCCTCGGAAAAGGTCAGCAGGAGGCAGGACCACCGGGCTCGGATCCCCTGACGCGTGCTCCGGAGCCCGTTACGCAACCTTGCACTCCCTGATTCACGGCCGCTTGCACAAGACGCTTCTCATTACCCCAGATGCGAGCGTCCTGGGACCGATTAACTTCGTGACATAACTCTCAACACACAGACATGAAAGATTCCAACAGAGCTTCAAAGTAACGTGCTTCAGAAATGCCCAAATGTGTTGTGGCATCTCAATGTGTACGTGATTAACAACTGTTTTAAAAGTCACGGAGCGAAACGGAGAAACCTACATGAGAGGTTTTAGTTTTTTGGGTTTTTTTTTTTTGTTTTTTGAGTTTTGTTTTTGTTTTGTTTTTTTTAGGAGCAAGAGTTTCATGAGATTGGCTCGTGGGTGAACACTCTTCCACCATATTTTAATTTTACCTTTACGTACTCTCGTTTGCCGTGAAAAATGGGGATGGATTTTCCAGTGCTCCGTCTCGTGACCTAAACACTGACGAGACTGTTGCTCCCATGAGACGCTGTTTGGGCCACAGAGATGGAACTCTCCCGCGCCCGTGCAGGGCGGACAGAAGTGTGACAGCCGTGGCCGATTGCGCGGGACTGAAAAGCTGAAATACAGCTCTGCCTCCTGTTAAATGTCTTCAGATCTTCCCAGTTGAGCGCAGTCGGAGATGCTTGGTGTCATAGGACTTTGGCCGCGAGCGGCAGGAAATCAGCCAGGGGAGCCTGGGCGAGAGCGAGCTTTGGGACCCCCAGCACAGCCTGCAGGCGGGACAGGGGAGCGGCGTTCTTGGACTCCGGGCTGCAGGGATGCACTCCATGTCTCGTCACGTGTTCTCTGGTGTGCAGCCTCCTCCTCAGGGACGGGTCTTGTCGACTGGCTTCCCCAGTGGCAGCTCCCAGCTGCCCAGCTCACCACTGGGGAGGAAGGGGGATCCTTTTCCCTCCGCTCCAACTCCGAACGTCCCCCAGAGAGGGCTCTGCTGGGCTGAAGTCGATCATGACCCGCCCCGTGGCTGTGGGAGTGGGCTCTGTGATTGGAGGGCGACTTTTCCAACAGAAGAGGGGGCTGCTGTCCCGGCCCCAAAATCATGGCAGCCACGATGGCCAACCTTGACTCAACCAGCTATCCTTGCCCCCAGACGGCCCCCACCTGCCCTCCGGCGTCCAGCCCTGCGCGTCCACGGACGCAGGTGTTTGCTCGGAGCCACGGCGGAGTCCTGCCCAGCAACCGAGCCCAGCTCCAAGCCCACCCCTCCAGGGCTCGTCCCCCAATCGCAAGGGGCCTCTGTCGCTCCGCACAGTCAGGTGGGCTTGGCCTCCATGCTGCTGGGCCATATTAGCATAGCGTGCCAACCAGGGCAGGAATCTGCTTATAGATGGGGATGAAGCGCAGTGAGCTATCTGGCTCCCGAGTAGTCCGCGGCAGAGGAAGGGACGGGACCGGACCATGGAGGTCAGGCGTCCATGGTGGACCCACTTCCCTTAGCCGGTCTCGCCGCCCAGGCTCCTGCTGATGGGTTTTCCCCCTGATGCGTCCCTGGAGAGAACTTCTTTGGGGGGTCTTTGTACCCTCATTGGTTCACTTTTGTCGGTGCCGTTGTAGATGGTCCTGGAGTTTGTCTTGGACTAAGGATCCCCTTCCAACCTCCTTTGGCTTTTCACGGGGTTACTGCAGGGATGGCAGGGCTTGTCCAACCACCAGTAACGGGATTCTTATAAAATTCTTATCAAATCAGAATCCGGACTGGGAGGAGTCGCAGGGCTCGGCCTATTAGCGGTGTGCTCTGCCATTGGGCTCTCTTTGGACCTCCGCTTAGTGGCATCTGCCTTTGAGTAGCAGGACGTGGAGGGCTTGGAGCGGTTCCCGAGGCCCCCGAGCGCGCGGCCTCGTCAGCAAGGATGGCATTAGCCGGAGCAGCATGGAGTACAGCCCACTGGCAGGTTCGGGGGTCAGCCGACGGAGGGGTGCAGGCAGGGCGGGACTCCAAGGCCTGTGTCAGATCTTCTTATGCGGCAAGTAGCACACACCCGACTTGAAGTAAACTGGACCAGAAAAGGGAATGCACGGAGCAGCCAGCTCCCGGGACAGTGAGGCCTGCGGTCCCATCCTCTCCCAGCTCCCCTGTCCCCGGCCAGCTTGCCATCTTCCAGCCTTGCCCCCAGGCCGCCCGCACGTATCTGGGGGAGGACTCTGGCCCCATGGCCGGGGGTGAGGACACCACTCGTGGGGTGGGGAGACAAAGCGGGTCACGTCCGCCACCCTTGGTTTGTAAGGACAACAGACGGCCGCGTGGACTCCCCTGGGCAGGTCTCCGTCCATGTCTCTGGGGCATTTGTGCGTGTCCTCGCTCACCTCTGCGCTCACTCCACGGCTGGAACACCCAGGACACTGCTTGGGGATTGCCGGTTTTTCAGATCCATGTTGCCACCAGCGGAGTTGCCTGGGTGTGGACACGTTTTCCCGGTTTTGTGAGAGCTGTGTCTCATAGTGCCGGTCCCCTCAAGTCACCACCTCAGCCACGTTTGTTACTTACCCTTGTGTTTTTTTCCCGGAGGTTAAGAAGTGTCCAGTTACTCTCACGTAGGGCCACTCAGATAGCTGGGTGCTCACCGAGAACCCCAAGAACCACTGTGTCTCTTGCACGTGGGGCAATTCTAGAATCTTCTACTGCTAGATGGCCAGCTAACACCAGGGCATTTTTCCTGAGTAATACATCCCATTCCCTCAACACCTCTGAAGAAGGGGGAGCTTGCTTTTCTTTTTTTCTGAACAACATACACGGGGGAAGATCAGTTAGCTACCGCGCTGCCCGTGTGGCCGCGAACAGCAGGAGGAGAAAGGAGGGGAGGGGAAGTGGGACTGCCCCCCAACCCCGACACACACCCCGACACATGCCCTGAGCTCTGGCCCTCTCTGATGAATAGAGCTTCTGGTGAGCTGAGCCCGTCGTACTCCGGCTTGCTTTCTGTGACTGCGCTTTCGGGCGGGTGAGAGCCAGGCGGCCGCCGTGCTCCGACGGGACCTTCTCTGGCCCATTCTTGTCCTGGCTTCCCTGCCGAGGGCTCGGCGTTTGGAATCCTGTCAGCCCTCACCTCCCACACTCGGGCTTCCCCGAAGTTCCAGCACCGTGGGTAAACGCTGACTTGTCCCGAAGGCCGCGCAGAGCCCCGGGAAGCTGGTCCCCGGGCCGGCAGAGGCTGCCGACGTGCGGGCGGCTCTGGAAAGGGCCGGGACCACGAGCGGGGCGCCTTCTTGGGGTGGGGCGCTCGTAAGAGGTGGCGTGTCGCCTCCAGACTGCAGAGGAACTCCACCGCGAGTTGCAGAGCCGTGTGGCCTGGCTTCACTTAGGATTCTTTTAGTACTCGTTTCCCCAGGAAGGACTGTGTATTCGGGGAGGAGAGACAGAGGTGTGTGTGTGTGTGTGTGTGTGAGCGAGCGTGATTTCCTTTTGGGAATTATTTGAGAAAACCTTCAGAGAGCCCAGAAATAGTGACTGTCGGGGGCCTCCCTTGCCATACCCCGGGTGGGTCACGTGGTCTCCGTGGCTGGAGAGCACTCCCGAGGTGGGCCCGTTCGGCCACTGCCTGATGGCCACTGTCCCCGAATCCTGCCTGGTCCTTCCCCGAGGCCGAGGGGCTCCCTGGGACAGGCTTACTATCTTGGCTATAGCATCTTAAATGCCTGTTGCTGAGCACCTGAATCTCCAGTTTCCCTGCAAAGGTTCCTTGGACCCTGGGGGAGAAAAGCGGTATTTAGATCTAGGTTATTGGAGAGGGTGGAGTGAGCTAAGTTTAGGGGAGGCTAAAAATAGCAGAGCCCTGGGGCGGGTCCGGCCTGTGGGCTGGAGGCCGGCTGCCCGGCCCCCCGGGCCTCCCAGGCCACCACATGTGAGTGCTGTTTCCAGAAGGCGCTGGGCAGCCCGTTACTCATATGTCAGACCCCCTCTCTGCGGAGGTACGTCACGCACCGACTGCATTTCCATAGAAGAGTGAGTCACCAGCCCAGGGGGGCAGGGGGTGCTCTCTGAGCTTCGAGAAGGAACAGGCTGCGGAGGGAGGGAGCGAGCGGCTGTCAGACACCGGAAAGCAGGGGAAGGGGCCCCTCAGAGCTTTCTGCGTGGCTTTCTGTTTCCATAGGTTAGTTTTTATCTCAGCAACCGAGATAAGGTTGGATGGCCTTTTTATAAGAAATCTATTTAAATACAAGGGATTATTTGAGCTCCCTTTGTAAAAGCCAAGGGCATTTTTTTGGTGGTGCTCAGTTTATAAATAAAATGTACGCTAACTGTTCGACGGACACTCCCAGGGCTCACGGCCATGCCGCCCAGGGGAAGGGGCGCCCCTCCCCTCAGCACAAGCTGCCCCTTTGTTCTGGTCCCTGGGGACAGCCGGGACAGCCGGGCGTGCCCAGCCCGGACCCCGCGAGCCGAGGCCCGCCGCCCGGAACAGATGGCAATTCTCAAACCCAGTGCTATTCCGGTGCACTGACTTAGGAAAAGGATCTAAAAATAGACTTGAATGAGCATAACCTGCAAAAATAAGTCGTCAGCTTCTTTTTACTCCTGCTGGGGTGAAAACAAAGCTGTCAGCAATTTCTGGGGGTTGAGGAATCTGTGTGCTTTCTTATTTTAGAGAAAGCTTTTCAGTGCGGCTGCAGCCGAGTCCCCTTAAATCTCCCGGTGTCAACACATGCCCATCTGTTGTTCTAGAGCCTCAGTGCCGAGGCCGGTCAGGCTGGGGGGCTGGGGGAGCTGCCGCCAGGGGCCGGGGGCGCGGCAGCGGGCAGTGATCCCTCCTGGGAAGACGAGGCTCCGTGCGGGGGAGGGGGGCATCCGGCTGGCGGCGCTCCCTCACTCTGACACCTGTTGGGTCCCGGGCTGGGCTTTGGGGAGCACACGGCCTCCTTCCCCAGGTACCTGGTGCCGTCAGGACATCTGGGAACTGACCCGCATGCCAGCGGCGGGTGGACCCTGGAGCGGTCGGGGGCGGCTGGGCTCGTTGCCTGGGCGATGGTACCGGGCAGTGCCCAGGCTCGGCCCCTGGAGCCCCCTGAAGCCTCCGTGTGGGACCAGAAGCAGCCACGCCCCGAGCGAGTGCAGGGTCCCCGCCAGGCGCTGGCACCGAGCCGGACAGGCTCCAGCCAGCGCAGCAGAAAGGGGCCTCCCAGAGCCGCCGCCTCGTTGCCAAACGTGCCCCCGACCAAGCCTCCCACTCCGGCTGCTCACCGACGGGGTTTGGTGCTGCTCAGAAACTGAGTTCACTCGGGTTCCCTTGGGCCGAACCTGCACACACCTTCCGGGAACAATGGAAGCAGCTCCGGGGCCCAGCTCACGCAAGCACACACTGCACGGACACACGTAGGCCACACCCCCACACGCATACTCCCCATGCACACCACACACGTGCACACACACCTACACACACACTCCAACACGCATACTCCCCCATACACAACACACACGTGCACACACGCATACTCCCCCATACACACCACACACGTGCACACACACCTACACACACACACACCCATACACAACACACACGTGCGCACACACCTACACACACACTCCAACACGCATACTCCCCCATACACAACACACACGTGCA
>JAPYYM010002360.1:0-12368 GCA_028534135.1 Potos flavus
ATCCCAATTATTTTAATATTGTTTCATCTTATGGTATCACTTATCTCTCGAATTCTCCCCTCATGGTCCAGTAGCTATTCTTCTCTCTTTTGCTCAGCTTCTTTATTGTCCATCATTTGGTCTTCTATATCACTAACTCTCTCTTCTGCCTCATTTATTCTAGCAGTAAGAGCCTCCATTTTTTATTGTACCTCATTAATAGCTTTTTTGATTTCAACTTGGTTAGATTTTAGTTCTTTTATTTCTCTGGAAAGGGATTCTCTAATATCTTCCATGCTTTTTTTGAGCCCAGATAGCACCTTGATAATTGTCATTTTGAACTCTAGTTCTGACATATTACTAATGTTTGTATTGATTAGGTCCCTAGCCGTTGGTATTGCCTCTTGTTCTTTTTTTTTGTGGTTTTTCCACCTTGTCATTTTATCCAGATAAGGATAGATGAATGAGAGAACAAAATACTAAAAGGGTAGCAACGACCCCATAAAAATATACACTAACCAAATCAGAAGAGAGCCGAAACTGAGGGTTGAAGAAAGGAGGGGGGGAGAAGAAGAAAAAAAAGAGAGAGAGAAAAAAATATATATATATTAGACTGGTGAATAGAACAGAGCCCCACACTTGATTTTGGGTGTATTTTGATCTGTTAGAAGAAACTACCTCCCAAAATTTTAAAGAAAGAAAAACTTATAAATATACAAAAATAAGGGTAAACACTATGAAGGGATGGAGTATGAGTGTACAGATGAAAATTAAAAAAGATTCTAAAAAAGGGATTGATAAGAAGTTGGTGGAAAAAAGAAAAAAAAAAAAGAGGAAAGAATGTGATCAGGCTGGAGACTAGAAAAAAGCCGTGTGCTAGATTTAGGGTATATTTTGATCTATTAGAAGAAATTGTATCCCCCCCCCAAATTTTTTTTATTCCAAAATTTTAAAGAAAAAAGAAACCTATATGTATACAAAAAATAAGGTTAAATACAATGAGGGGATAAAATATGAATATAACAAGGGCACCTGGGTGGCTCAGTGGGTTAAAGCCTCTGCCTTCGGCTCAGGTCATGATCTCAGGTTCCTGGGATCGAGCCCCACACCTGGCTCTCTACTCAGCAGAGAGCCTGCTTCCCCGTCTCTCTCTGTCTGCCTCTCTCCCTACTTGTGATCTCTCTCTCTCTCTCTCTGTGTTAAATAAATAAATAAAATCTTAAAAAAAATATGAATATAACAGTGAAAATTAGAAAAGATTTTTAAAAAGGTATTGATAGGATTCTAGTTAAAAAAATGTTAAAATAAGAAAGAGGAAAAATAAAAAAATAGAATAACAAAAAAAAATTAAAAAAATTTAACTTCGAAAGACTAAAGGATCACGGGGGAAAAGCCATGAATTCTATGTGTTGCTTTATCCTAACTCTGGAGTTCCGCAGTTCTCATTGATCAGTGAACTTGGTCTGGCTGGATGTTCTGGCTGATCTTCTGGGGGAGGGACCTGTTGCCCTGATTCTCAGAAGTCTTTGCTGGAGGCGGAATTGCACCACCCTTGCCAGGGGCCGGGCTAAATAATCTGCTCGGGTTCGTGCTCCGAGCTTTTGTTCCCTGATCGCTTTCCGTACCGCTTTGGAGGCCGGGAATGAAAATGGCGGCCTCCCAGTCTCCGGCCCGGAGGAGCCGAGATCTCCGGGCCCCGCTCCTCAGTGCGCCCTCGGAGAAAAGCAGTCCGTCCCTCCCGTCTCCCTGGTCTCCGGCCGTGCTCCGAGCTCACCCGGCCAGTGACCGAGCGTTTCTGTCTCTGGCGCACGGCCGTTTGGAGTCTCCAAACCCAGCAGATTCCTGCAGCACGCTCCCGCGCCGCTCCTCCCGGAGGAGGAAGGAAGGGATCTCTCCAGATCTGCCCTTTGTCGGATCCCTGCTCAAAGAGCAGTGGCCCAACTGTGCTTCGGATCACGGTTCAAGGTAGGCCCGAGCTGGGAGCCCACTCTCGGCTCCGTCTCTGCCGTTGGCTTCCCTGTTCTGATACCTGGGAGCTCTGCCACCCTCAGACACCCCCAGTCTTTTTGTATCCCCACAGGTCCTGACACCACACTGTCCCTGCGAGGGCTCCACCCCCCCGCTTAGCCTCTGGAGCGACGTCCCTCAGTGGAGCAGACTCTAAAAGTTCCGATTTTGTGCTCCGCGGCTCTGCGGCTTGCTGGGAGCCGGCCCCTCCCCCCGCGGTCTATCTTCCCGTCACTTTGGATTCACTTTTCCGCTCGTCCTACCTTCCGGAAAGTGGTCGATTTTCTGTTCCTAGAGTTGCTGTTCTTCTTCTCTTCTATCTCCTGTTGAGTTTGTAGGTGTTCAGAATAGTTTGATAACTGTCTAGCTGAACTTCTGCGACGTGATGATATCTCCGTCTCCTACTCCGCCATCTTGCTCCCAATCTTCTGTTTGGGTTTTATTTTCCTTCAGCATACGATACTATTTTGCTCTTAACTTTTTTACTAATTTGATTATTTTAAAATTAAAAATTTGTTGTCTTGACTTAAGCTCTGAACATCTTATTCTTATACCAGATCAGGCTCTTTTCTGTGAACTGCCTATTTATAACCTGTTTATGAAGAGCAAACTCTTTTTTCTATTGGGTTCTTATCATTTTCTTGTTCATTTGCGGGAGTTTTTTGTATATTCTAGATATGGGTCTCTGTCAGTTTCAGGTTTTGCAAATGTCTTCTAGTTGGTCATCCATCTAGTAACTTTGACCTTTGCTCTCTAGAAATTATTAATTTTGATAAGGTCTTATTCATCAGTTTCATCCTCATGCTTTCAGAGTTAAAAATATGTTTCTAATTTTTTTGCAATTATTTCTATAGTTTAAATTTCACATATAGGTCTTTTATAATCCAATTTGGATATCTTTGGTGTGATATAAGAAACTTAATTTCTCAGCTTCCTTGTTCCCTATCAATGTGTGATGTCACATCTATATTATACCCAACTGCCATATACAAAAAAGTCTATTTCTTGATTCTTTTTTATTCTGCTCTTTAGACAATATGTTATTGACACAATGCTATATTTTATTACTATATTTTATTATACTATTACTATATCTTATTAGTATATTTTAATACTATATTTTATTATTTTATTACTATAATTTTGTAGTTTGCCTTAATATCTGAGAGAACGCATCTTTCACTCACCCACAGACACTAATTTTTCAAATTCTTATTTTTTTGGAAAATTTTATTCATTCTCATAAATTTCAAAATGCTTTTTCAAGTTTTCAAAATGATCCCTTTATATCTTATTAGATTTTTTAATGTATAAACTGGAAAAAATTTAACATTTTTATAGATCAAATTCAATGAACCTATTATCTCTGTCCATTTTGTTCATATTTTATTTCTTTAGTAGAGACTTTTTAAAAATTATCTACATAAAGCCTTATTTTTTAAGGCTTATTTTTTAAAGTCAAATCCTAGTGCTTTATAGATTTGTAGCTACGGCCAAATACCACTCATTTTCTGTTGTATTAGTGAGTTCATTTTTGCATAAAGGAATGCTACTGCATTTTGCATATTGGTCTTATACTTGGGAATTTGCTGAACATCCTTATTAGTTGTAATCGGACCTGAATTTTCAACAGAAATGATCTATAGCCTCTCTAAATTTAGAATGCAGACTGATTGGCTTATTTCTGAATCCATCTCTCTCCCATTGTATCTTATTACGGGCAGTTAAGAGCAGTCAACTCAAGCTGCTGGCATTCTGACTACAAACCATCTTTCCCAAAGCCATAAACCTGTTATATTCACTTTCTTTCTTCCAAGTTAATGAAGGCAAAACTTTTACAAATGGGTTACCAGTACATAACATGAACAGCCATTTGTCAGCCTTCAATATCATTTTGCAGCTTTCTTTAGCAGTTTCCCACTGCCTTTGTCCGCAAACCACTTCCACATATTTTAGGTTTTCATTATGGCAGCAACTCTATTTCTAGGTACTCATTTTCCTATCAGTCAGTTTTTGTTGTGTAACAACCACGAAACCTCAGTGTAGAATAAGATAGGTACTTATTTCTTGGAGTTGGCTGGGGCGTCTACACAGGGCTTGACTGAGGAGCTCTACTTCAATCTGTGGGTCTGGCTGGCTCAGGTCAGCCTCTCCTATCCCACTCTGGGGGCTGGGCCGAAGGGCCAGCAGCTACTTGAGAAGATGCTCTTACCATGATGGTGGCAGAGGGCACAAGAAAGCAAGTCCCAAAGGACCAGCACATTTCAAGCTCTTACTTGTTTCATGTCTATTCCCCTCCCATTGGCCCAAGCAAATCATGTAGCCAAGTCCAAAATCAAAGAACAGAGCAATACACCGTGCAATTTTGTGGAAGAAACTTCAAGTTTACATGGCAAGTGGTGTAGACATAGGGAGGAGTAAAGAAATAGAAACCATAATTTAATATACCATAAATGGTTTGATAATTTCTTTTCGATTTTTAATTCTTTAATGGCTATATCCAAAGCCACAGACTTTCCTCTAAATACTGCTTTAGCAGTATTCCACAAAATTTAACATGCAGTGTTTTTGCTGGCATTCAATTCTAAGTATTCCACAATTTTTCTTATGATTGTCTTTCTAATGAAAGGCTTTCTACTGGCATGCTATGTATGTGTATCTATTTGCAGTTATATGGTTTTAAATATTTGTTTTAAATATGTACTCTTATTGATTTCTAATTATATTTTGTTACTGTCAGAGAACATAGTCTGTATGAAGTTGAAACATGGAATTTAATAAAGCTTGCTTTGTGGCTAAATTAAGATCCAATTTCTGAGGAAGTTCACTTATGCTCAAAAAGAATGTGAATACTCTGAATGGTGGGTGAAATCTTCATTTTAGCACGGTATTGATGTTATTTAATATTTAATCACTGTTTATTTTTGTCTGCTTCATATTAGAGTTTCTTGGAAGAGTATGTTGGAATCACCAGTTATAATTGATTTATTTGCATCTTTGTCAGTTAAGGCTTTATATATATTGAGTCTATATCATCATTACATATATGTTTATTATCTTCATGACATTTCAATCAATCATTAGCTGTAATAGTAAATAATGTTTCTATTAAAATATTTTTAGGGGTGCCTGGGTGGCTCAGTGGGTTAAAGCCTCTACCTTCGGCTCAGGTCATGATCTCAGGGTCCTGGGATCGAGCCCCACATTGGGCTCTCTGCTCAGCAAGGAGCCTGCTTCCCCCTCTCCCTCTGCCTGCCTCTCTGCCTCCTTGTGATCTCTTTTTCTCTGTCAAATAAATAAATAAAATCTTTAAAAATATATTTTTAAACATAGAAAGGGCACAAAACATAAATATCCCTTAAAGAATCTTCATGCAGTTAATGCCCATGAAAGTACCAACCAAATCAAGAATTAAAACACTGTGAATTTCAAAAACATCACATCTACGCCCCTTCCTTAAAACAAAGATGATCATGATCTACTTTTTCTTCTAATTGTACGTTTCTAAACAACATAGTAGAAGTTTGTCTTCTTGTGACATGTATATAAATTGAATTATACACTATATAGCATTTTGTGACTGGGTTCTTTCAGTCAACATTACTCTTGAGAAATTCATCCATGTTGTGATTAATGGTAGTTTGTTTATCTTCAGTGCTATGTACTACTGTTTATTTTTCCAAATGATGGCTATTTGAGTTGTATATAATCTTTGCTGGTAAAACAATGCTTCTGGAAACTTGTTTGCTACATCACCTGGCTTAGATGTACATGCCTTTGTCACTATGCTCCAAAGGGTAGCGCTGCTGTACCATAGAGCCTGCATACATTCAACCGTAGTTAATCCTGAACTATTTTCTAAAGTGGTTATACTAATATACTTTCCCACTAACAGTATGGGAGAAAATTCTAAAGGTCTGAATGTTATTGCATACTTTTAAAGTTTGTCATTTTCATGACTAAGTCGTAGTATTTTATAATGGTTTTCATTTTCATTTCCCAGATGATTAATAATATCGAGTGATTTTTTTATACTTTTATTGTATAGCTTATTATGAAGTTTCTGTTCCAATTGCCTCATCCACATTTCTGATGATCTGTACTTATTGATTTGTACGTGTTTTTAATAGTTTGTAGTCATGAAGCATTTGTGGGTTATATGTATAGCAAATACCTTCTCCACCTCTGTGGCTTGCATTTTGACCCTCTGAATGCTGTCTTTGGATGAGGACATTCATAATTTTAATACGATCCAAATTATCAATCTTATCCTATAGTTTGCGCTTTCAGTGCCCTACTTTTTAAAATGCTTCACTTTGTTGAGATTATGAAAAGACTTTCAAACATTGTCTTTAAAATTTGTATTGTTTTACCTTTCTCTTTTAGTTCTTCCAATTATCTGAAATTGATTTGTGTGTATGACATAAAGTGGAGGTCAAGTTTTCTATCTTTCTGTTTATCTATACAAACATTCAATTGTATAAACACCCTTTATTAAGAAGACTGACCTTTGTCTATGGCTCTATAGTGTCACCTTTGATACACACCAGTCTGTTTCTGGGTCCCCTCTTCTATTCATTCATTTGTCAATCTTCATGTCAATCCTGCACATTCTTAATTACTTCCTATAATACTTAAAATAAGGCTTGATATCTGACAGAGCAATTTCACTTCACTATTGTGTGTTTCCTAAGTATCCTGCCATTTAGCCTTTCTGTATAAAATATAACATCATCATGCTAAGTTACACACACACCTGTTAATATTTTCATTGAAAGAGCATTGATTCTATAGATCAATTTGTAGAAAATTTATATCCATGTTATATTGAGACTTCAATCACAAGTATAACACTCATTTTTACTTTTCTTAAACTTTTTTATGCTTTCAGTAAAATGGCAGTTTTAAAACAGTTCTTATAGCATATACATTATGAATACATGAAATATTTCGCTTTTATAAAGGATATATGTCTATAATTTTTTAAATTTTCATGCTCTTTTTTGCTAACACATAAAATTAATTGATTTTGTATATTTATTTTGCATCTACCAACCTGGATAAAATTACCTATTAATTCTAATAATTATCTGTTAGATAAATATTAGATAAATTTTTATCTAGTGATTTATAGTTTTTACGTACCCAAACATATCTTTCACACATAAGTACTGTTTTATTTCTTCCTTCTCAGTCCTTATATCTTTTACTTCTTCTCTTCGTCCAATGGCACTGGTAAAGTCCTTCACTCCATGTTGAATAAAACTAGTGAGAGCAAGAACCTTTGTCTTACTGCCTATCTCAAAGAAAAACGGTTCAACTTTCACCCTTAATTTTGATGTAAGTTTCTTGTAGACAGCCTTTAATAGACTAAGGATGTTTCCTTCTCTTCTACTTATTGCTAAGAATCTTTATAATGCATGGACTTTGAATTTCATATAATACCCGTTCTTGCATCTGCTGAGGTATATTGTGATTTTTCTCCTTTATTCTGGTAATGCGTCAGCATATTTTGATTGCTATTTTATTGTAAAACTAATTTTGCCTTCCTAAAATAAACTTAACTCGATCACGGTATATTAATCTACTTATATATCGCTGAATTTGGCTTGCTTACATTTTGTTTAAGAATTTTTCAATCTCTGTTTATGAGCAAGAAAATTTTATAATTTTCTTTTTTCATAAGGTAATTCTCAGGTTATGATAAAAAGACTATCATAAAATAGATTGGAAGAACGGTAACTTCTTTATCTTCTCTGGGAGAATTTGTAGGAGTATCGGTCTGAATTACTGTCTTATTCCCTTGGAAAACACATGGGTGAATTGCTAGGAAAATCACAAGGGCCTGATATTTTTTCTAGATAAAGTTATTTACTTAGGATTATATTTTAAAACAATGATAGCACCATTCAGATTTTTAAATCTCTTCCTGTATCTAGTTTGTCAGTTTGGATTTTCATAGGAATTCGTGCATTTCGTCTATCTTTTCAATTTAGTGGCCTAAAGTTGACAGTTTTCCCTTATTCATTTTTTTATCAACTTTGAAGTCTGTAGCAGAGTGGTTGTATTAATTTCCTGTGGCTACTGTAACAAATTACCACAAACTTGCTGGCTTAACAACAGACATGCATTCTGAGGCCAGAAGTCTGAAATAAGTTTCTCTGGTCCAAACTCAAGGTGTCATCAGGGTTGCATTCTTTCCAGCAGCTCGTGAAGATCACCCACTCTTTGCCTCTTCCAATTAAGGGGGGCTGCTCACACTCCTTGCCTGGTGGCCATATTATTCCAATCTTCAAATCTCTTTCTGCTCCATCTTCACTTGGCCTTCTCTCTTTGTATGTTATCTCCCTCCATCTCTCTCTTAAAAGATATTTGTGATGGCATTTAGGACCCACCAGGATAATCTAGTATAATCTCCCCATCTTGAGATCCTTAACTTAATCACATCTGTACAAACCCTTTTTCCAAATAAGGTAACATTTACAAGTTCCAGGGATTAAGACCTGCTATCTTCAGGGGGTATTACTTAGCCTGCTACGGTGGCATTTCCTTTTCCACTAGAAATTCTTTTTACGTTGGGTACTTGTATACTCTCATTTTTTAATCACTCTTTCCAAAGTTTATGAATTTTAGAAGTTTTTTCAAAGAACAAACTTGGACTTTTTTTCCCCTTATAATAGAAGACTGCTGATATGTTCATTTTTGTTCTCAAATCTTTCCTTTGTTATATGTTCCTTAGATCATTTGCTTTATTTTTTTTTAAGTTCTTGAAATAGATACTTGCTAACTTAGTTTTTGTCTTTCCTTCATTTCTGATGTGCTATGGAATTTCTTCTTTAACAGTTTTTGCTCGACTACATACTTTAACATTAACTGTTCTGTCAACATTAAGTTCAAAAGGATTTCTAATATCCTAATCTATTTCTTTTTGATCATAGTTTATTTAGAAGCTTATTTCTAGATTTCTTTCAAGTATTAATTTCTATTTTAATTGCTCTAGGGTCAGACAACATGCTCTGTACAAATTCAGCGCTTTGAAATTTGTGCAAACGTAACTTTGTAACTCATTATATGGCCAATATTTATCAGTGTTCATATTTGCCTAAAAAGGATGTGAATTCTTCAGGTGTTAGGTCCAACATTATATATAGTTCCATTAGGTAAATTTTACTGATCAAATCGTCTATAATTTATAATATTCTAAAATTCTACTGATATTTTACCTGCTTATTCTACCAGTTCCTAAGTGAGGTATATTTAACTATCCCAATATGATTATGTATTTGTTTATTTCCCATTGTAGATTTGTCCATTCCTTTTAGTTTTGTGGCTATATAAATTTACACTTCTTATATAGTTTTGGCAAATGACACCTTTACCATTATGAGCTTTCCTTCTTTAGCTCTAGGATCCATTCTCTTCCTAAAGTCTGTTTTTTTCTCCTAGTTCCACTGGTGTTATTTGTTTTTTCATAATACATGTTTCCTTCCCTTTTTGACCCCCCTCTCTTTCCCTGCTCCACAATGACAAATGGATGGGATGCAGGGGAGAAAGAAGCCCTCCCCCGCTTTCCATCCTTTCTTGCATTTTGTTTCCTCCTTTTCACCCTCTTGGTGTGGTTTTCTTCCCACATGCTTCCCCAGGTATTTCTCACAACTGTTTTTTTTGTTTTTGTTTTTGTTTTTTTTTCATAACCCTTCATCAATCCACCTCATCTTCAGTGTGGAGTGGAAGGGGTGTTATAAGCAGTTCATGCTAGTTAATAATCTTGTTGCTTTTAAAGGAAAAAAAAGCCCTAGATCTCCAAGATTTACTTATTTTTTAAATAATATTATTACTTAAATAATTACAGATGCAAAATTAGGTGCACTTCTTTATTTAAAAATTAATTAATTAATTAATTTAACATATAATGTATTATTTGCTCCAAGGATACACGTTTGTGAATCATCAGGCTTACATATTTCACAGCACTTACCATAGCACATACCTTCCCCAATGTCCGTAACCCAGCCACCCCATCCTTTCCAACGCCCTCCCCACCAGCAACCCTCAGTTTGTTTCCTGAGATTAAGAGTCTCTTATGGTTTGTCTCCCTCCCTGGTCCCAACTTGTTTCATTTTTTCCCTCCCTTCTCCCCACGACCCCCCACCTTGCCTCTCAAATTCCTCATATCAGAGAGATCATGTGATAATTGTCTTTCTCTGACTAACTTATTTCTCTTAGCATAATACCCTCTAGTTCCATCTGTGTCATTGCAAATGGCAAGATTTCGGGTTTTTTGATGGCTGCATAGTATTCCTTTAGGTGCACTTCTAATGCAATTATACAACAAAGCAATTCTACAGAACGAATGGATAAGTTAAGTGATTGATGATGCTGTGTGGTTCAAACCAGATTATTTGGTACAATTTCAGTATGCCGCCAGCCACTAAAGCCCAGGTCCTATCGTGTTTGGCATTTACACGCTATTGTGAATGCAGGTGTGGGGAAGGCTGTGGTTGGATGGGCACCCCGTGAGCCAAGTCATGGGTGTCTGTGAGGGTCCGCCTTAGCCTGGGGAGTAGCCCTGCACTCAAGGGGCTGGGATATTAAATAGCTGATAAAATGGCTGTAACGAGGCAGGAGAGAATCCATGAGGGAAACAGAAATGCATTTTCCCTCTGCTTTTTTTGAACCAGGGGCCCCATATTTTCATATCGCCCTATTTCCTGCAAATGACAGAGTCAGCCCTATTTAAGAATTCGAGGCGACCACTTTTCTCTGTAGGAACTATTCTGAACCCTCTTGTCTAAGGCAGATTGTGTACACTTTTAGGGTGCATTTGGTGTCCAGACCACATTATATAGTAAGTTTACCTCTATACTTTGGTCATGGTTCTGCAACAATTCGATGCCGAAGTAATCATGGGCATGCCCACAGGGGGACACTGGAGTCACGGCGGTACACGGGGGACAACTGGATGTCCTGAAGCAGGCTTAGTTACAAATACGTTTGGATAAAGTTAATTTTAAAATTTCTTAGGAAGACTTCTTTTACCTTACAATGTGAGAGCACCAAAATAGAATGAAATTATAAATTTAGCATATGAATCCAAAATAACAATCTCCAAGTAGTCACACTGAGTTAAAGGTAGATCCCCCAAATTAAAATCTCAGTGAACTTTTACTTTCCTTCCTTATATAGAACTTTTGCCGGAGATTTCCTCACACTGTAGATAAGTTGGTCAGTTAGCTGGCCATAGTCTCTCAGGTCTTGCCAAACATGAATTAGGCTATAGTCAATGTGCCTGAGAGAAAGGAAAACAGGAACTCTTGACTCCCAGGGATGGTGTTGTCGATGTGCTACTGTTTTTCAAATGACCGATGGCTCTTCCAGTTAATATCTGCCTCATTTTGTGGTTTCATCCGTGGTAAGTATTGGGCTTGTGGATTTCTCAATAGTGGTAGCTCTCTCTCTCTCTCTCTCTCTCTTTTTTTTTCCCCCTTATCTGCTTTGGATATTTTCTCCCAATGGCCATAGAATAAAATAAACTATTCCTGAAAACTCTCACTGTTTCACACATGGGAAGTTTTGTATTTTTCAAAAGTAATTTGAATGTGAATTTCAGAAGAATCTTGGAGACTTTCTAAGTGAAGCTTCTGGTGAATATTTCAGCATACTGGTCTAGGTATCCCCACAATAGCTAACAGTAGGACCATGGAAAGAGACAATATTGTAGCTCAGTTAATATAAAATACTGTTCTCTCTCTTTATATGCTCCTTTTACAGTATAAACAAAGTCATAGCATATTAGAGCTGGAACTCACTGCATGTGTTATCTGACCCAATTTATTTATGGTACGAGCAAAAAATAAAGTGGACTGAGAGGGCTTGGGGTTTGCCCAGCATCCTGTAGTTAGTTACTTGCCTTTTCCTCTCTCCCTATTTGGTGCCATGCCCTCATCATTCCATGCTTTGAATGTTGCTGTCATACACTAATTGACTTGCTTTTCCTCTCTCCTCCTTTTCCATCTATCTTGGGTCTCAGATTAATCATCATAAAATCTGCTAGTTAATACAATTGTCTGTCACATCAGGCACAAAATTTCTTTTTCCTGGCATTAAACACTCTCTATTTCTGACCCACCCTTGCAAGACAGCTTTATGTCCAGATGTCCCAGAAATCGAATTCTCCCCTGGGTCTCCTGTTCCTTTCTCCTTTCCCACCTTTGCTCAAGCTGGTGCCCACCCCTCCCTGCCCTCCTTGAGGAACTTGGCCACAGCTGGTGTTCATTCTTCCTTTCCTTGACTTCTTGTGGATCTGTACCACATGATCTAGTTTCTCTTTTCAGTATGTAGCTCAAACTGGAAAACAACTTCAAGCCAGAGCTCCTTACTCC